>JAMPIV010022575.1:0-58699 GCA_024509875.1 Oreohelix idahoensis
ATTGTACATAAGCTAAATTATTAGGAAGGCTGTAGGCAATTTAACTTACTACTCGAGCACGGGGGGGGGGTAGTGATGAAAAATAAAAATATGGGACTTTTTCAAGCCTCCATAATTGGAATGAATACATTTTGAACCCTTTAACTCTTAGTTATACGTGCTCAAAAACTGCGTTTTACGAGTCGATTCACGAGAGTACATTTTTTGACATGACGGCCTTTACTGATTTTGCATTAAGTAACTTCTTTATAATGATAAACATAAAGTGTTATTTATTAAAAATGTAGGAAAAATGAAACATCTATGACATTGCACTTAACTTAATTGTTAAGTTGGTGTTAAAACATGCAAGCATCATATACAGTAAGGAGTGCAGGAAAAAATGTATTAAATTGAAAAAATTGAAAACAAATTTGTACTTTATCATTTGTATAAATTAATTATGGTAAACTTTACCCCTAATGCTACTTTCATTTTAAAGTACATCCATTTTCAAATAATGTAGGAAAGTTGGAGCTGTTTCTGAGCCCCAAATAAAGTTTTTATCACAATTTGAATTTTTTGGGTATATTTAGATTAAAGCGCACAAATATTTAACCTTTGTTTTACAGACAGACTACCGTACTGATTTTGACATTAAATTAATTTATTTATAATGATACATGAAAGTTGCTATTATCTCAAAATATTAGAGAAATGAAAACCGCCTGTGACATTGCATTAACTGAAATTATGCAGATGATTTTAAAATGCATTGCCACCATTTATGAAGTGTACCCACTTCATGATTGTTGTATTTGTTGTTCCATGATTCAGGCATAATAGGGACTGAAAAAGAAATTGTACTTACCACACCACGAATTAGATTCAGCCTTTTGTGTAAACTTCTAACTTGATGTTTTTGACTTTCAATATTTACCCGTACACATTTTCAACAAATGTAGGTTATATTAGATCTGTATATTTATTTAAATACAACACAAATTAGAGTAGACAAGTCAACCACTAACTGAATATAAACGGAACTGAGGATAATAGAGCAAAAGATTGTGCAACCTTTAGAGTACAGACATAAGTTTAGAGCTACCGGTAAATGAAGGACGCAACTTTACATATTTATTCATAATCGCGCAATAACAATGGACCAGTAAGAGGATACTCTACAGGATATACGTACCGCAATCTTGAAACCATAATTGAAGTGACCTACTTAATTTGTTCAAGGGAAGTTATACATGCATGCAAAACTATAAACAGTAAAGTGCGCAGATACAATATCAAAAAATTGGAACAGAAAAAAGTTTGTACTTACCACAAAAAAAATCCAATTTGAAAAAAAGCATGGAACTTCCTAGAACCACTTTCATCCAATTATACGGAACACAGACAAGTTTCACTTGTTTTTGAATACTTAATTAAAATGTTTCCTTTTGAAATGTTCAGGTTCACATATTGAAAAATCATGATTGAAAATAAACTTATGTACCACACTTTATACACAACTGATATTTACCACAACTATTTTCTTTCACGATAAGCAGCAGCAAAACAGTTATTTGGATGTAGATGGGGGATGTATTTGTGCATCCTTTCACAATAAAAGGATGGTCCTGACCCTTGTAACTTATTAGGTGCGTGTCCAGCCAACTACACAGTTGCATGATTGTAGATTTGAATTTTTTTAATTAAATTGGTTTAGTGCCTCCTAGTCTGTTGTACTGTGATTGTTTCACATGGAATTGACCATGTCCAATCTCTGGTGGAGAAAATTGCTGCGAAATTCCACAGCAGCAACAAGAGAGAGCTCATATGAAAAGGTTTGCCGTTTAAATTGAAGATATGGGGGGGGCCGGGGGCCGCGGAGGGGGGAGAGGGGCCCCCTGTCGCCTCTGTTTTTTTGGGCATTTGGTTGTTCTTGAGACGAGTGCCAAATAATTTATACACATCTGAGCCTTGAGCGTTATTTCAAAAAATCCAGAGAAGAAATTGTTGTCCTTGTTTCATCTGCTAAAATGTTGCCATATGTTTACAAATGCTTTGGTCCCCACTCTGTCACATCCTATCCATTTCTTGTAGTTTAGATTGTAATAATCAATTCATCAGTGGTTTAATTTTTTGGTTTCACCTAAGCGATTGGTGTGATGTCCCTTGCGCTTTTTCCACTGGTTGCGCAACTTTGAAACAAGGAATGCAGGGTTTTTTTTGGATTTGAACATTTTAGTGAGCCCATCTTCCTTTCCACCCAATTACCATTTCATCAAAAGACAGCTCCTTCGTAAGGTTAAAAATACTTCCTGGAATCGTAGATAACATTTTTCATGTAGAAATGGTTCTGATTCATTGCTTTACCTTGTGAGCGTCTACATCACTCACATGAAACATCGTGTGGATATAACTATCTGAAACCTAATCCTGTATATAACATCTGTCCGTGTACCAGGGTGTTTGCATTAAAGCCTCATCACTGCCCAATAATCACTAAATGGCTTGGATTTTATTCACAATTCCCATAGCTATTATCACAGCAAAAAACTTGCACAGTTCTGGGAGATAAAAACTGTAATACCAGTTTGATAGATCTAGGACATATCTTTTTGTCGCCGTTTCTGAATATGACTGACAGAGTCAGTAATATGAGGCAATATATTCATTTATATAGTAAACAGTAAGCTCATTTTATAAACTCTCATTAGTATAAAAGAGCTTTGAGACAATAAAATGCATGAAGAATCATCAAGGTATAATATTTGAGGATTCACACCTGTAATTCCTAGCATGCAGGCGGTACAAAGCAGAAAGCATTTTGTGTTGAGCCATCATCAACTTCATTCCACCTAATTTCCTCATTCATTTGTACTTGGTATTACCATCAGTACCTGTGGGTTCTGCTTCTCCTATGGGTTGATCTAGATGTAGGACTATCTTTTCTTCATGGGGCTCTAACACTTACTTTCCTTGTTTTGCATCTTTTCACGTGGCCTGGCATTTCTAGTGCTAGTACATACTGAGACAAACCAGCTAGGGGAAACATCCACTTCTCGCTATCTGATTCAGTGATTTTGATTACATATATCTTCGCTGGGCAAGATAATATATCTCTGAATCTGAACTGCAACCTTCACTCGATATAAACTGATCATCCTCATGTTCGATCCGAAGAAGAAATAAGTCGTGCTGCTTGCACACGCCGATAACCTTTGCTTAAATCGTTTTTGAAGATGAAGCATTTTGGTTAAGATAGCAAATTTGTTTACGAACAACAGCCGAACAAAACACATTAAAATCGAAACTTATTAACTCATCAAAAAACGATAACCTACGCTAATCATTTTGCTGTAAATCAGACTGAATACAGGGAAGTGGACTTTTTAAATGTTGGATTTGGATAAAACATCGAACAATTTTTTTCATTAAATTCTTTGCCGATAGAGACTTCATGTCAAAAGCCACTTCATGGGGCGAGCCGTATATTTGGTACCAAATACGAGCCACTTCACGGGGCGAGCCGGATACTAAGAGTTAATGAGTGCCAATTGGAGAACAAGTCTGGTGCCAGCAGACATGGTAACATTCCAGTCTCCAGAGTGGGGGAATCTCACTCGTATACAGAGAAAACAGACATCTAACAAGAAAAAGATGGTAGGAGCAGTCTGCATCTGAGAGTCTCGGATAGAGGAGAAAGTTATAAGAGCATGATTAGTGTCTTTGACAAAGGAGGGAAGATTCTCAACGATAGGCTGGAAAATGCTATAGAGGAAGTCAGAGATGTGTTCAGTAGGACAGGAACAGGCAGAGACAATGGATCTGCCAGGGTTGTCAATCTTATGAATTTTGAGGAGCATGTAGAATACAGGCTTGCCCAAAGAACTTTCATGAATCTTAAGATGAGATGCACTGGGGGACAGAGCTTTACTGGTGATGAGCTGTTTAATAGTGCTGTGTACAGAGCCGATGTATTAATTTTAAATTACCAGGATATTGTAGCCGGTTTTGTAAAGGGGCATAAAAAGGTGTAAAGGGATCAAATAAATGAATAGTTAATATAGTAGTCCCCCTTTTGTTTGATAAGTAGACAGTGTATATTAGGTGTAAGGAAAGTTCATGAAGAAGTGAACTCAATTCAGGTAGAGAGTCCCATGAATTGCACGGGACAGACAGAGGGAGATCGCATTAAGAGTGCTTTAATTGGCAGTTCAAGCCCGGCTTTTAGAGTAAAAAGACCTGATAGAGGAAAAGCTCAGTTGAGTTTTCCTTGGCCTGGTTTTGTGTAGAATGCTTTGAGACTGTGCTACCAAAGCATTTCTGTGGGAACAGAAATTCAAAGTTTTACACGAGACGTTAGAGAGCAGAGTTTTATTCAGGGTGTTATTTACCAGTAGATGGAGAAGTTTCTTGGAACCAAAGATAAGATCCTTGGGGTTGTCCGGTCATATCAACAAATGATAATTCCAAGCATCAAGCAACCTACAGTTATTCAGACAAAGCAATATCAGTGAGAATATAGACAGTTGAATAATGAGATTCCAGTACGAGAAATAACATAATAAGATTTCAAGTCAGAGAGTACCGTCTACACCTCACGGTAGACGGGGATCGACTAAAAGTAAGTAGACAGAGAGAGACCCCAAGTTGTTTATGGCGGGCCACGGAGAGAAATGTGAGAGCGTTGAATAACTTTGTGTATATGGTATAATGATCTGCCATCAATGGTACCTATACCTTGTAGCGGTATGGCAGCTTGTGTACCCTGACAATCCCCAGAGCTATGCCAGTGGGAGTTTTACTCCTGGTGGGTTCAACCAAGCTGGACTGGTCTGTGTGGGTAGGGGTCAGACAAAAGCTGGTACCCTGGTCCTCCAGGTTGGGGGTTTTAGCACAGGGCTGACACCCCTGTCTGTGTAAAAAAAAACAATGAAGTTACGGAAACAACAATAAATGAACAAACTTTGCTGCGGGACGGACATTCGGAGTCTGTGGCTCGTATGAAGGCTGAGATGCAAAGAATGAACCAGAGTGTTACTTTATTAAGGGCACTGTACGAAGGTATGGCCACCGCGACCGAGCAAAGTGGAAATCAATTTGGTTGTTGCCGCCCTACAAGACGCCACTTAGGCGTGATGGCCACTGACTGCTTTGACGGAAATTTTCGGTGAGCGCTAAGGATCAAAGAAGAAGAATGTTTAATGATGTCCACACTTACTTGCACTGTACAGAAATAGAATGTCATCAAACATTGTAACATATCTTCGAACCAGTGGGAAGCACCCCCAAATAAAGCTTTGAAAAAAGTCTGCAGAGTAAATCGTAATATATTGTTACTGAACGTAGTGTGAGATAGTAACGGAGTGACGGGGTATAGCGAATAGCCTAAGAAGCGTAAAGTAGCAAAGCCCTGCTAATACAAATCACAGGGTTAGCTTAGACTACCCCAACATTGAGACCCCAGCGGTCATAGTATAATGTTTCAATACATTGTGTATTTTAAGTACTATGTTTTGTCCGTTACTATTTCCCAGTGCCTTTCAAAATTCCTAAGAATAATATTTCATTGCCTTGTCCAGTTTCACTTTGTTGTTGTTGTTGTTGTTGTTGTTGTTGTTGTTATGTTAAATACTGATTAGTCCTATATGTTGTCATTCTGGGTTTATCAGTAATGCACAAGCCTGACAGAATGGCATGGTATCACATCTGGCTTGTTTATTTTTTTATTCAGGTGGTCTAAGCTGAAAGAAGCCCTGATTGAGAATCGCTCCAAGCTGGGAGAAGCCCAGACGTTACAGCAATTCTCTCGGCTCGTGATGCATATGATATGAGAGAACTGGCTGCAAGAGAAACTGCAGATTGCAGTGGACGAGTCCCTACAAAGATCCATCCAACAATCCAGAAGCAAACACCAAAACACCAGGCTTTTGAGGCTGAGCTGGCTGCCAACGCTGAGATGGACTTCAGTCACTGCTAGCTACTGGACCAAAGTCAGTATTGATGCTTCACACATATTCTTCATTTACTGCCAGCTATATCTGGTTACTGTCTTCTTCTTCTTGCTTTCTTTTCTTTTCTTTGGTTTGTCTTTCCTTAATTTTTTTTTTTTACACCTGTTATTCTAAATTTTCCATCAACCTGTCTTTTTTAGACCTGTATTCTGATTTCCATCTCCTGTCTTTTAGAACTGTATTCTAATCTCAATCTCTTGTCTTATTGACCTATATTCTAATCCCCATGTTCTGTCTTATGTGATATTAGATACAGATATATGATATTCAAGATATGATTTTGTTTGATAAGATGCATCCATTGTGTATATAACCAGCGAGCTACAGGAAGAGTTAGCACTCACTCTCTTGGACATGTACTGAGCTACTATGGGTTTGTCTGGAGTGCAATAATGTTGATTCTGTTCAACAATAACAATACAAGATAGACCAATGATATTTGAGACAGATAAACGGTATATCCTGCGACTTCTCTGAGAGGAAGACAAGACTAAAACTACTACTCTCTCACACATGACATAGTTAGTCAGTAATGCTAGATAATTAATTTAATAAAGAAAACATGAAGACATGACATGCAGAGTTCTTCATGAAGGACACCTTACAGAACCATTTGGGATAAGAACAGGAGTGCGACAGGGATGCTGATAAGTGCAGATGTGATGAAAGGGAAATGATCTTGGGAAATACGTGTTGAGTAGAGTTAATTTTGGGTTAGAGTACTTGCTTACAGATTGGTATGGATTTGTTTAAAGATATCTCCTCTTAGTTTCGTGGAAGACAGTATGTCAGATAGCAGGTGAACTCTGGTCATAATGAACTGTTTCTGTACTGGTTTTAAGTGATGTGTGAATAGCTCTCGCGGCTAGTGTCCGCAGGGATTTTTGAGAGCAGTGTTAAGAGAACGGTAGATTCTCGTGACTGTGTGAACGGGGTGTGTTCCCGTGGGTTCAGTGTGTGCAGGGTTTTTGACTGAGGTGGTCAGCCCTAAGGTGTTTTTTGGATAATGTATGCCTGCGCAGGGCTATAGAGATTTTGTAGGCCTTGATTATTATATATCTGCCGTAGATGCAGTATTTGTGCACTGATGTGAAGTATAGAGATTTTGTAGGCCTTGATTATTATATATCTGCCGTAGATGCAGTATTTGTGCACTGATGTGAAGTATAGAGATTTTGTAGGCCTTGATTATATATATCTGCCGTAGATGCAGTATTTGTGCACTGATGTGAAGTATAGAGATTTTGTAGGCCTTGATTTTTATATATCTGCCGTAGATGCAGTATTTGTGCACTGATGTGAAGTATAGAGATTTTGTAGGCCTTGATTATTATATATCTGCCGTAGATGCAGTATTTGTGCACTGATGTGAAGTATAGAGATTTTGTAGGCCTTGATTATTATATATCTGCCGTAGATGCAGTATTTGTGCACTGATGTGAAGTATAGAGATTTGGTAGGCCTTGATTATTATATATCTGCCGTAGATGCAGTATTTGTGCACTGATGTGAAGTATAGAGATTTTGTAGGCCTTGATTATTATATATCTGCCGTAGATGCAGTATTTGTGCACTGATGTGAGGAGTAGAGATTTTGTAGGCCAGGATGTGTATGGGCCGTATGTTAACTGCATTATGAAGATTCATGTTTCGATGTAACTGTATTCGTCTAGATCTACGTGATGTTATAATTGTAATAAACCATGGTTAAAATATCATCAGACGTTACACCATTCCATGACTCGGTGTGTACGCTACTGTGAGTGACTGTCCCAAAACACACTCACCGTCTTCACCATAAAGACATCCACCATAAATTATCATTATATATACGTATAACATATTTGGGTGGACCAAATCAACGGGTCGTAACACCCACATTACATTCGCGTGACAAGAGAGGAAATTAGGTCAGATTCTGGACCTGTCATTACAAGTGGGAACACTGAACTGTGTTATGTTTTGGCTCTGTTGTGGGCGTGGCTTAATTCAACTGTACACAGGTATCAGCTGACTGCGCATATCCATCCTCATATCTTGGCGCTGATTGTTTGTAGCAACTAAACTAACGTTATCAGTTGGTTTCGCATATCAAATAGCTGTTATCTGATAGCGACATTGATGCCATAATTGTTACAGTGCTTTGTTCCAGTCTTTTCCATATGCAGATTCAAAACTATAGGTGCAGTATTTTGGAGAGTTCGTCTGCACTTAATACCTCAAATGACAACTTGCAGAGTTGCTGTGATCGGTTCCTGTCGTCTGATGCAATGATGCATTGTTGAGGACATACTGTACATTGGCAGAGATCTGAAGCCACGCGAGCTTCCTCCTTCTACCTTTCTGCAGTGGAGTGTTTTACCGTTAAAATTTTGTGATATCCAGTGTGTTAGCGAAAGGGTCAGGATTACCTTCAGTTTAAGTGCTTTTGTGTTGTGTGTAAATGTTGCCACTTTCTGTCCATGTCAACGAGCCTCAATCTGCATATCCTATTTCTATTGATAAACTATTGTTGTTTGTTGTCGATATAATTATATCGATTAATTATAGAATATGATGATGTACAGGATTGATGTGATACAATTATTTGAGATCTAAAAACTTGATTTGGGTATAATGAAAGTTTAATTAAGACTATATATGGTTGACTAAGTAAACAAGTTACAATGGATTCTGATACAGATCCGGAGGATATGAGACCTGTATTAGAGTATCTGTTTCAGGAAGGGACAGATTGTCAGAGATTAAAAAGCCCAGAGCTTGAGTCACATGTTATGGACAGGTTTTTGGTTTGTGCATCAAGAGCTCTAAGAGAGTTTGCTGAGGAGAATTTTCAGTCTCATCCTCAATTTAATGATGGCTAAAGAGTTAGCGCAGTTTGCTACTTTTTGGGAATTTCGTGGATTTGTTGTGCAACTATGTTAAAGTGTTAAACACGATCACATAAGGAAGGGAATACAAAAGATGATTCAATACGGCATTTCTGATGATCAGGAGAAGGAGTTAAAAGAGTAAGAAAGCAAAAAGGAGATATAAAACAAAGTACACAGGAGAAAAGGGAAAGTTGCTTAAAAAGTACTACTGAAGTGAATAAGCTACAGGAAAAAGTAACTAAACTTACAGGTGATTTATGTAAAATCCAATTCTGAGCTTGCTTGTGTTCGAGCAAAATTAGATCATAGGGCATTAGGCAAAATTAAAGAGATGGAAGCTCAGATTGGGAAAAAAAATGGCGAAGTTAGAAATCTAACTCAAAAAGTTCAAGAGAAGACGGAGATTTTTCTGGGAAAATTAGAAGTTCAGATTAAGAAATATGAGAAGTTGTGTAATGTAACACTTATTGATCTATTAAGTGACGATGAGATTTGTGGTCGCCAAATTAAAGAAAAGGATACTATATCCCTAGAGAAGGTTGATAGGCTTAAGGATAGCCATGTTATTGAGATTGAGAGGGTTGATAAAGAGAGAGTGAAAGAATTAATGATGGAGAAAGACAAATTGATTAAGATTGAAAAGTTTCTAGCAGAGGAAAGCTGCAAGGTCTTAAAAGCTGATAGTTTAAACAAAAAGATTAAGTGAACAGATTGCACTTAGAGACATTGAGATTGCAGAAGCAAGAAGAAGAATATATGGTCTGCTTGACGTAGTATTGAATAGCAATATTGTGGTCTTCTGTCAATGGTGACAGGGATAGACAGAAAGTTGCTTATCATCAGAGCACTAAAGCAAAAAGCCAGCCTTCTACACTTTTTTTGCGGATTCTACGGTCAAGAATGGTGGACATAGATCTTTCCGTGGGAGATATAACTTCTCACGCAATACAGATGATTCCAATGATAATGATTGCTGGCGGCAGAATAACAAAGGAAAATCTACAGTAATATCCAGTCCTGTAGATAAGGAAAGAAACTGTGCTAAATCTCAAGCCAGGTGTGTTAAAAACCAACAGCGTATGTATGGACAGATCTGATAAATTAGTAACCAGAAACAAGCATATGACTGCTTGTCCCATGAGGGAAGCAAATGTTGTGAAAAAAAATAAACAGATGGTCAACCGTTCTAGTCCTACCCAGTCAAGGCAGTGTGCCTCATTTTTTAAACACATTGCCACAAGCAAAGAAAAAAAATAGTTTGTGATAGGAGACATACCCCTAAGGTTATAAAGTACCAAGGGAGTTCATCCTACGGTAACGTTTCTTCGCCTAAAAAACAAGAAAAAAATGTGACAGATCTCAACATTGTGATTCTAAAAGTTTTGAAAACTATAGCAGAAGTAATTATATGAAAGTTTCATCAGTTCAAGTAATAATTTTTCTGCTAAAAAGCCAGTTCTATCTGATAGACATTGTTATTGGGAAGAAGTATTAAAGAATAACTATTGTAACTGGGATTTAAATCAGTATCAAACGGTGTTAATAGAGCAAATAACAATGCTCTCAAAAGAAATTATACAGATCGCAACCAGGTTAACTGTGCTCCACATAAGAGCAAGATTATTATTAATCAGAGTAATAGGAACGGTAATAGGTTCTTAAATGCTTTTGCTTGTCATGCTGATAGATTTGAGAGATCATCTCGGTCTTGTGAAGGTAGTAAATTTTTTTCAGCCTACCGCACTGACAACTGTGAATTATAGGTCAAGTTGTCTCTATGTTGTCTGCTATGTGACGAGAGTTGTTGACATCGCAGGAGGGCCACAACCTTACACCACGGAGGTCGGGTAATTGTAAAGTGAATTTTCCGTGTTTCCTCATAATCTTACCATGGATTAAAATAGATATTTTCATTTGTATTGTCTCACAGCGAGCGACTTTGCGAGGGGAATCACCATTCTAATTTTACATTACCTGGGAGAGATGTAGATCACTGTGTACCATTTATCCATTCAAGCGAGCCTAGACAGTACGTTAACCCACCGTGTCATGATGTCACCTTGCGTGTTGATGAGATGTTCGCAAGACCTCGAAGGAATTTTTTTTTTTGTTTTTTAAAGGTCCTGTTTATTTTTTGTTCTGTTTACAAACACTGAATGTTATTGTATTCTTTAGTATAGAACTTTATATGTTGTTAATGAAATATTATGTAATCTTTGTAACATTTGATTGCCATAATTATTTGTTGGTTGTTACTTATATGACTGTATTTTAATTATGCATTAAATAATTTCTATGCACAAACTTATTTACTGAGACAATGTAATAGTCATTTTCATAGATAGTCCTGAGTGTTTATATTCACTACTTAAAATTTTGGGTTTGTTTTTTCATCATGGATTTGATACCATGTTTAATTAACATATTTATATACAGATTATTTGAATTAATTGTTTAGTGAAAGGTAATTTTAAACATAACTTGTATGTATTATTAATGATTTTGCGTTGAAGTTAAGGACGTATTCTGAAACTTGGTTTTCATTTTTTCTAAATTATGACATTTGATAATTTAAACGATTCGATTTTTTTTGTCAGCTAGAATTAACTTAAATTTCCTATTAAATTAAGTGGGTAGAATTAACAGCGACGGCTGATACTCTTGTTCATTTAAAGAATTTAGATATCTGATTATATTACATAGTTAAGATAAAATAATATTACACTTATATATATTTATAACTTCGTTTGTAGTTAACATTTTATTACCCAATGTGACGTTTCTTTGATGTATTTTTTTTTAAAAAGAAGAGAAAAAAAAAAACTTACACGTTTTGATGTGTGTCTATTTAAAGATAAGATTATTTTTATGTTACTCAGCTAATTTAATTGTTAGTTATTAATTATAGCTACATATTACTTAGAAATAAAAATACTATTTTTATTTAACCTAAAGAGAAGAAACATTTTTTGTATTGTAAATTTTTTGGAAAATGTGTTTTGAACATTGTGATATTTATTTTTTTCTGCGCCAGCGCTAGATTGTATGTTAGGGTTACTATTATGTAGTGACATTAATTCTTTGAAAATGTTGTGATGTTTGGATGTATTTTTTGGTTGTTAGCGCTTGACTATGCGTCAATGCGGAACTTGTGTTATCGTTAATAATTTTTTGTTTGGGTGATATTTGATGTAATTTATTTTTAGTTATGTATAAGTTTATAATTTAGTTAAATTACTTATTATGCTGTGCTTGTCATAAGCTTTCTTTTTTGTGTTAGTATATAAATATACTTTAGCATTTTTGTATTTTACAATACGTTGTTATATTTGGATAGTTATTGTTAGGTGTTGTTACCAACTTTCTTTACATTTGCATCTTTACTTTCATCTCTCTTTGTTGACTATTCGTCATTTCTTTACATCTTTTCTGTTGTCTTTTCAGTATTGTCTGATATTTTGTTTATGCTTCCGTGTTTCATCTTTGATGTCATTCATACTTCTAGTATACTTTTTTCGTGTTACGCTATTTATACTTTCATTCTTTGTAGTGTTAAGTTAATTATATGACTTTAGATAATGTAATTGGTTCTTATAGTTCTATTTGTTTTACATGTATGGAATTGTTGTCTTCATTGTCATCTTATGATTCTATTTGATTCTTATCATATTCCCATTTCATATTTTGTCTTTTCTCGTATGATAATTTATTTTCTGTTTAGTTTGTACTATGTATACTTAATTTGGGTTTTGTATTAGATTAATTTTTATTTTGGTATGCTTGAATGATTATGTTGGATGATTTAGTCGTTATCTTACATTTATTGATGATATTTTTGTAGATGTGCTATGTTCTCTTGTCATAGGTATATTTTTGTAGGTAATTGATAGAACTTCATTAATTTTTTAAAAAATTTTTGGGAATTAATTTAAGAGGTATCTGATATAACTTCATTGACCGTTAAATTTTTGGGAGTTAATTTTCAACAAAAAAAAAAAAAATGATATAATCATTTTTTTTTCCCTGGGAGTGTGGCAAACTGATAAGTGCAGATGTGATGAAAGGGAAATGATCTTGGGAAATACGTGTTGAGTAGAGTTAATTTTGGGTTAGAGTACTTGCTTACAGATTGGTATGGATTTGTTTAAAGATATCTCCTCTTAGTTTCGTGGAAGACAGTATGTCAGATAGCAGGTGAACTCTGGTCATAATGAACTGTTTCTGTACTGGTTTTAAGTGATGTGTGAATAGCTCTCGCGGCTAGTGTCCGCAGGGATTTTTGAGAGCAGTGTTAAGAGAACAGTAGATTCTCGTGACTGTGTGAACGGGGTGTGTTCCCGTGGGTTCAGTGTGTGCAGGGTTTTTGACTGAGGTGGTCAGCCCTAAGGTGTTTTTTGGATAATGTATGCCTGCGCAGGGCTATAGAGATTTTGTAGGCCTTGATTATTATATATCTGCCGTAGATGCAGTATTTGTGCACTGATGTGAAGTATAGAGATTTTGTAGGCCTTGATTATTATATATCTGCCGTAGATGCAGTATTTGTGCACTGATGTGAAGTATAGAGATTTTGTAGGCCTTGATTATTATATATCTGCCGTAGATGCAGTATTTGTGCACTGATGTGAAGTATAGAGATTTTGTAGGCCTTGATTATTATATATCTGCCGTAGATGCAGTATTTGTGCACTGATGTGAAGTATAGAGATTTTTTAGGCCTTGATTATTATATATCTGCCGTAGATGCAGTATTTGTGCACTGATGTGAAGTATAGAGATTTTGTAGGCCTTGATTATTATATATCTGCCGTAGATGCAGTATTTGTGCACTGATGTGAAGTATAGAGATTTTGTAGGCCTTGATTATTATATATCTGCCGTAGATGCAGTCTTTGTGCACTGATGTGAAGTATAGAGATTTGGTAGGCCTTGATTATTATATATCTGCCGTAGATGCAGTATTTGTGCACTGATGTGAAGTATAGAGATTTTGTAGGCCTTGATTATTATATATCTGCCGTAGATGCAGTATTCGTGCACTGATGTGAGGAGTAGAGATTTTGTAGGCCAGGATGTGTATGGGCCGTATGTTAACTGCATTATGAAGATTCATGTTTCGATGTAACTGTATTCGTCTAGATCTACGTGATGTTATAATTGTAATAAACCATGGTTAAAATATCATCAGCCGTTACACCATTCCATGACTCGGTGTGTACGCTACTGTGAGTGACTGTCCCAAAACACACTCACCGTCTTCACCATAAAGACATCCATAATCATCATTAAATATATATAACAGATGCCTCTTGTCTCCGTTTCTTTTCTTATTAGCAATAGACGGGTTATGAAAACATCAACAACGCACAACAGAAATGGAATCCAGTGGACTCTGACTAAGCAGCTGGATGATCTGGATTTTGCTGATGACTTGGCTCTTCTGTCCCATAACCGTAATCAGGTGCAGGACAAATTGAAAACACTCGATGAGAGGTCACAGCAATTGGGTCCGAAAATACACAGGGAAAAGACAAAGATAATGAGAATAAATGCAGGTAATGAAAACAGGGTTGAACTTGAAGAAGCACTAATACAAGATGTAGAATCATACACATATCTTGGCAGCAATATAGACAAAGTTGGAGGGAGAGACAGTGATATTAAAATAAGAATACAAAAAGCAAGAGGAGCTTTCATTGCATTGGTAAATATATGGAGATCAAGAGAAATCGGATCCAATGCGAAAATAAGAATCTTCAACCCAAATGTGAAGTCAGTCCTATTGTATGGCTCTGAGACATGGAGAACAACAAAGACAACAACCATAAAGCTACAGACTTTCATAAATGGGTGCTTGCGTAGAATAGAGGGATTAAAATGGTATGATAAGGTTACCATCATGGAACTGATGACAAGAACTAGACAAGTGCCAGTGGAACAAAAGATGAGAAGAAGACGATGGCGATGGATAGGACACACACTGAGGAAACTGGTTGATAGCATTACAAGGCAGTCCTTGTTCTGGAACCCCCAGGGCAAGAGAGGCAGAGGTAGACCAAGAAGCACATGGAGAAGAGAGCTGGAAACAGGTGAAAAGGATGAGGAGAACGTGGAAAGAACTTGAGATGATGGCACGTGACAGGAGGACTTGGCATGTGTTTGTTGAAGGCCTATGCTCCTTTGGGAGTGGAGGGTTATGAATGAATGAGTGCTAGATAAGACTGGCAGCCACATTGTGTAAAACAAATTGCTGTAGAAATATCTCATTCATAAATATCTTTCCTTCTTCTCAGACCTAATTGACAGGCGTCAGTGTGCTGGCTCAGAGGATGCTGTGCAGAATCGCATCGAGAGTCTCCTTGGCCAATGGGAAGATCTTGTTGGCAAGTCTTCTGAGAAGAGTGAGAAGCTAAAGGAAGCCAGCAAACAGCAGACGTACAATGCTGGGGTCAAGGATATTGATTTCTGGCTTGGAGAGGTTCGTGTCTCTGATTTTGTTGTGTTTTTTTTTGGCAGAAGCCAAATCAGTTTTTTTTTTTTTTTTTAATTTGTTAAATGCTTTGCATTCTAACAGGTCTGTGCTGCTGACATATTTAATGTTCCATTGTTCAATGGGTCATTTTCCTGAAATTAACTGTCTCTAGATTTTTATACTTGGCATTGCAAGAGTTTGAAGGAGTGAGTGGGAAAATCTTAGACAATTGTGATGTCTATAACTCAGACAACTGTCTATGGCTATTTCAGGTGGAACAGATGCTGGCCTCAGAGGACTATGGGAAAGATCTAGCAACAGTTCAGAATCTGGTCAAGAAACATCAGCTGATGGAAGCTGACATTGTTGCGCATGAGGTCAGTTCATGTTTAGGATGGGAGGGACAAAATGGGGTGGGGGAGTGAGAGGAGGGACATAATATTGTGAGGGAATAGTTTTCACAATATATGGTGATATTTTTTTTCTCTTAGAAAGGATGCAATGGCTGAGCAGATTCCGACACACCTGTCTTGTGCTTCTTTTTCCATTTTTCTGTGGGCTTGATTGTAGTTTCAAGGCCCCATCGGGTTGTTATTATTGGTATTATTGTCTTGTTATGCACACATAACTTATATCCTAGTAATATTTACCCTCTTGTATCGCATCTCCTCAAGCTGCTAATATTTCTTATTTTAAATGCAGGTTTTCAACATATCCAATCCACAGAGCAGAATTCAGTGAACATTTGACTTGTAAAATGTAGAGTTCATTGTTTAAAGGCATCCAAAATATTTTAATTTGAGTCATCCAGAGTATTTCTTTCAATTAGTTAATACCAATTAGCTCACCAAGGTGCATAGGCTTTCAAGAAACACATGCCTAGTCCACCATGTTGTGTGCCATCAACTCAAGTTCTTCCCATGTCCTCCTGTCATGTGCCATCAACTCAAGTTCTCCCCATGTCCTCCTGTCATGTGCCATCAACTCAAGTTCTCCCCATGTCCTCCAGTTTTGTGCCATCAACTCAAGTTCTCCCCATGTCCTCCTGTCATGTGCCATCAACTCAAGTTCTCCCTATGTCCTCCTGTCGTGTGCCATCAGCTAAAGTTCTACCCATGTCCTCCTGTCATGTGCTATCAACTCAAGTTCTCCCCATGTCCTCCTGTCATGTGCCATCAGCTAAAGTTCTCCCCATGTCCTCCTGTCATGTGCCATCAGCTCAAGTTCTCTCCCATGTACTCCTGTCATGTGCCATCAGCTCAAGTTCTCCCCACGTCCTCCTGTCATGTGCTGTCAGCTCAAGTTCTCTACATCTACTCCTGTCATGTTCCATCAGCTCAAGTTCTCTCCATGTCCTCCTGTCATGTGCCGTCAGTGTTGGGATTATCCCAGCTTGGTCCCCAAATGTTGGGTGATCTTCTTCTTGTTGGAGTACCCTGGGTTCAGTTTCATCTGAGAATAATATAATTTATAAATTTGTTGATATTAACATTCTACCTTGATGATTCTTATTTATACCAAGTTGTGTTAGGGTACATGTTCATTGTTAATAACAGTCTTTCTTGAAGGACAACGACAACATCATCAAGGTAACGACATAACGGTCAAACTTGCTCAACAATGCAATGGATTCATATTCATCAAAGAAACTTCTCTTTTAACTTCATTTTTTTTAATGGTTTTAGCTGAATAAATTTAGTCATCCAGAGTATGATTTTAGCTGATAATAAATTTAGTCATCCATCCAGAGTATGATTTTAGCTGATAATGATTTAATCATCCAGAATATGGTTTTAGCTGATAATAAATTTAGTCATTCAGATTATGGTTTTAACATAATAAATGTAGTCATCCAGATTATAGTTTTAGCTGATAATAAATTTAGTCATCCAGATTATGGTTTTAGCTGATAATAAATTGAGTCATCCAGAGTATGCTTTTAGCTGATAATAAATTTTGTTATCCATCCAGAGTATGATTTTAGCTGATAATGATTTAATCATCCATAGAATGGTTTTAACGGATAATAAATTTAATCATCCAGAGTGTGGTTTTAGCTGATAATAAATTTAGTCATCCAGATTATTGTTTTAGCTGATAATAAATTTAGTCATCCAGATTATAGTTTTAGCTTATAATAAATTTAGTCATCCAGATTATGGTTTTAGCTAATAATAAATTTAGCCATACAGATTATGGTTTTAGCTGATAATAAATGTAGTCATCCAGATTATGGTTTTAGCTGATTATAAATTTAGTCATCCAGATTATGGTTTTATGTGATTATAAATTTAGTCATCCAGATTATGGTTTTAGCTGATAATAAATTTAGTCATCCAGATTATGGTTTTAGCTGATTATAAATTTAGTCATCCAGATTATGGTTTTAGCTAATTATAAATGTAGTCATCCAGATTATGGTCTATGATGATAATAAATTTAGTCATCCAGATTATGGTTTTAGCTGATAATAAATTGAGTCATCCAGAGTATGCTTTTAGCTGATAATAAATTGTTTTATCCATCCAGAGTATGATTTTAGCTTCTTCTTCTTCTGCGTTCGGTTTGTAGTCATGCTAAATCTGCAGGCCTGTCGCCAGGACGAAGTCCAGTCTTTTCCAGGTCGGCGCGGCAGCCCCATAGCTTCTGCTGGAGCTCATCACCTTTTGGCCAGGTCGCACGTCGCAATTTATCATGGGTTGGACAGTTCTGGAGAATGTGTTCTGGAGTCTGGATATCAGTTCCACATGGGCATTCATTCGTGTGGGATATCTTGAGGCGATAGAGATGTCCAAGTAATCTGCAGTGACCAGTTCTCAGGCGGAAAATTGTCGTCTGTTGGTGTCTGTTTAGATGGTGTATTGGGTCATCTCTGCTGTATATATCCCCTTCCTCCTTCCACTGATTTTTGTACTTGTTGTGGATGATGGTTTTTGCTTCCCGATAGGGCAATGGGTGGCTGTATTGTTCCATTTTACTGCCACTTCTTGATAGAGCATCTGCTTTCTCATTACCAGCGATTCCACAATGGGCAGGTAACCACTGAAGGGCAATGGTTGATGACCTTTGGATGATGTTAAGCTCAGATCTGATCTCATTCATCATGTTATCATTTCTGGTGTTTTGTATTGATTCAAGTAATGACCTGCAGTCAGTGAAGATTACTATCTTAGCTTGTGGCTGCTGTTCAGGTCTGGTGAGGATCTTCAGGGCTTGCAGTAGTGCCATAGCTTCTGCCCTAAAATTGGAGGAGATCTTTCCAGTTGGGAAGGCCTTTCGGATGATCTTTCCATTTAGGAATCTTATAAAAATGCCTCCTCCACCGTTCTTTACTGCCCCCTCAGCAGATCCATCTGTGTATACATGTGTCCACTCCTTCGGGTTGTACTTTTCTTCAATCATTTCTTGAGCCAAAGTTTTTAGTTGTTGAGGGGTCAGGTGGCCTTTCTTTTTTATTTCAGGGACTTCTGTGATGATAGATATATTTCCATGGCAGTCGTCTGGCTCCTCGTAATCAATTAACATTTCAATCTCAGTAGATCGATTTGGGAGGAGGTCTTCATGGCATCGATGCAGATGTTTGGAGATGTTTTGGAAGCTGGTTCTTTTCAGCCTGTTCTTTGTCACACTATGGAGTTTGGCATGCATTGGATGACTTGGCATTCGTAGAAGCTTCTCACTGTGAGTGAATACCTTTTCCTCACGTCTGTCATCAAGAGAGCGGATGTTGGTGTATCGCTCCATTGCCTGGATTGGAGAAGTCTTCATCCCTCCAGTGATTAGTCTAAGGCCTGAATTTTGCACTTTCCCTAGACATTCTGTGTTTGTTTTAGATGCTGTGGCCCAGGCTGACATGCCATATTCAAGTACAGGTCTGACTGTGCCTGTATAGACTTTTTTAAGTATGTTGGTATTTGCCCCCCAACTTGTGCCAGCCAGTTTCTTCATAATAGAGAGCTTTCTTATTGCTCTCTGTTCTACTGCTTTTATGTGCGGCTTCCAGGTGAGTCTCTTATCCAACTTGACTCCTAGGTATGTTGGGTTTTCCTCGATTGGAAGTTCACTTCCATTTAGCTGCAGTTTGATCGTTTCTCGGCGATTTGACAGAGAGAAGCAGGTTGCTACTGTCTTGGAGAGGTTTATCTGTACTCCCCAATCTGATGCCCATTTACCGATGGTATTTAGCGCTGCTTGCATCCTGAACTTCGCAGTAGGCAAATGTTCAGCAGCACACCAGGCAGCAAAATCGTCAGCATGAAGAGCCCTGGAGATATGCCCGGACAGTTTTCTCTGCAATATCATTTATATATATGATAAAAAGTGTGGGGGAGATAACTCCTCCTTGTGGCACACCCTGTTGTAGAGTGACGCGATGGCTCAGTTTCCCATCAAGTTTTACTCTTGCTGTGCGGTATCGAAGAAAGTCCCGTATCCAGTTGAACATTCTCCCTTCAATTTTGCTGTTGAGCATCTTAAGGAGGAGTCCTTCTTTCCATACCTTATCAAAGGCTTTTGTCAAGTCTACAAAAACCGCCAGTACTTTCTTTTTCTCCTGAAAGGCATTTTCTACTTCCTGGGCTAGATATACTAGTTGGTCTTCGGTGCTGCGATTTTTCCTAAATGCTGACTGTGTGTTATCAAGCAGATGGTTTTTTTCCAGATGTTTCAGTAATCTTGAGTTCACCATTCTTTCCATTACCTTACCCAGACAGCTCAGTAGGCTAACTGGTCGGTAGCTGGACTTGCTTGTTTTCTCCTTTTGTTTCTTTCTGATGGGAACAATGATTGCTTCTCGCCATTGATCTGGAAATTTTCCAGTACTCCATGACTGATTGAAGATTAGGAGGAGCTTGTGCCTGGCTACAGGTCCAAGGTTCTTGATCATATCATTTGTGATGCCATCTTTTCCTGGAGCTTTTCTGTTCTTTAGTTTTGTTATGGCAGCACTAAGTTCTCTCATAGTAAGGGGTGACTTCATGCAGATATCTGGGTTTTGGTGCTTCAGTTTTTCTTTTACTTCCTTACGTACTTCTTGGATCCGTGCATGTGAAAGTGATGTGGTGCTTTCTTCCTTGTAGAAATCTGCCAGGATGTTTGCTGCCATCTTTCCTGTGTGGTATTTTTCATTTTCCTTGATGACAGTCTTACAGTAGCTGGTTGTTGTTTCTTCATTTAGTACTCTTGTCAGATTCCAAAGCTTGCTTGAGTCCTTTTCCATGTTGAGACTGCTAGTCTTCTGGTGCCAGCTCCTTTGGATTTCAGCTTTCTTTTGTTCATTGAAAGCTTGTTTTATGCTGTTGTGCCTCTGTGTGTTCTCTAATGTGGGATTTTGCTCCATAGTTTCCCGTGCTTTATTTAATTCACTATGGAGTTTTCCCAGGTTGTCACTCCAGTATGGTTTGTAGTCTCGTCGTTTACCTCGTGGAATTGACTTCTTTGCTGCTTGGATGATTGCCTCACTGATGATGGAGATGTTTTTATTGATGTTATTTGAGTGGGCAATGTTCTGACAGAAATTGTCGGCTTGTTCTTTAAAAAATCCCCAGTTTGCTTTTTTGAAATTCCAGCTAGGAGACATATTGATTTCTCCTGCACCTCTTATCTCAGATATCTGTAATGTGACTGGTACATGGTCACTTCCCCCAAGTTGAGTATTTACTGTTCTAGTGGTGAGTCGATGTATGTCATCTGTAGCCATAGCAAGATCTGGTGTGCTCGTTGTTTTCCATACTCTGGAATAGAAGGTGGGCTTATCCTCTGGTTGGTTTATTAGAATTAGTTTATTCTCTACCATCCAATCTTCCACCTCTTCTCCTCTTGGATCTGTTGCGTCATAGCCCCAGCTGGGTGAGTGGCTATTGAAGTCACCCATAATGAGGTGTCTCGATGCTGCAAGCTTCACTTTGTGTAGCTCCAGAGTTGTGGTTGGAGGGCTGTAGCAGTTTGTGATCATTAAGTCTCCACTGGGCAGCAGTAGTTGGACTGTTATGTATTCAAGTTCGTCCTCACCAGATCTGTGTGTCTCTACTGCTGGGATTGAGGTTTTAATCAGTGTGAGGATTCCTCCCTTAGTTCTTTTTGCCCTGTCTTGGCGGAAGGATTGGTATCCACGTACAAAGAATCGTTGGGTATCTTTTAGGTGAGTTTCTTGGATGCAGATTATATCAGTGTTATTTTCCCTGAGGAATTCTTGTAACTCCGGTTTCTTGTTCCTCACTCCTTCTGCATTCCATTGAGCCACTGTAAGATAGTGGGTTGGTTGGTCAGTTGCTCTACTTTGCCTTCCCCCGACCATTTGGTTGGCAAAGGCACCGGTTGCTTGGGTGGGCCCTTTCGAGGCTAGGGGCCCGGCTCCGCTCCTCCCCGGTTGTAGCTGATAGGAGCGACGCCATGACGTAAGTCGAGATTGTCGCATGACTCCATACCGCAAAAGCGTGTGTGTCCTAATTTTTCCCGGTGTCTGCGCCTTAGCTAACACACTCCGTCTTCGGCAGGCCGGGTTGTGTTTGTTGTTCAGGGTTGTCTCCCATAGCCTTTCCATCTCCCGGTGGTAGCTTCAAGGCAGCAGTTGGTTTGTTTACCGAGGTTTACCTTCCCCGTGGCTAGAGCTTATAGCGGCTCTTACTCGCTTGATGCACCCGTCATAGGACATATGGGGGATTTCAGTGGGGGTATGAGTGCCACCTGTTGCCCCTCCCCGTCCTGCTGGGAGGACATCGCCGTTTGGTCCGCGACTGCTTATTTGTCCAGCAACGCTGACTTAATTCGCAGCTGACACACCATATCTGGAGGTCGTTCCACTATCCGCCACCCGTGGACGCGCCTGGTTGGGGTCGGTCGCCCCTTTGCCAGGATGATTTTAGCTGATAATGATTTAATCATCCATAGAATGGTTTTAATGGATAATAAATTTAATCATCCAGAGTGTGGTTTTAACTGATAATAAATTTAATCAGCCAGAGTGTGGTTTTAGCTGATAATAAATTAGTCATCCAGAGTGTGGTTTTAACTGAAAAGAAATTTAATCATCCAGAGTATGAGTTTAGCTGATAATAAATGTAGTCATCCAAATTATGGTTTTAGCTGATAATAAATTAAGTCATCCAGAGTATGGTTTTAGCTTACTACACCCTACCCTAACGTTGAAAGCTGTATCTTCTTGTCACTGTTCTAGTGTTGAAAGTTTGTGTAAGTGTTGTTTGTGTTTGTCAGGACCGCATCAAAGACCTGAATGAGCAAGCTGACCAGTTTGCTGAGACGGGAGTGTGGGACTCTGAAAGTATCGTATCCCGCATCAGAACAATCAATGAGAGATATGAGAAGTAAGGCCAGTTATTTCGTCATCTACGTTTGTAAAAATTCTGATAGATTTTGTTATCTCTGCAGTTTGAAATATAATATGTAGTCATTATTACATTGAGAAATATCAACTGTTGTCTTCTCTACTAGAAGAAGGAAGTAAAACATTGAGAAATGTCAGCCTTTTGTCTTGCCTGCTGTAAGAAAACATTGAGAAATATCAGCTTTTATCTCTGATGCTATGAGAAGGCAGTAAAACATTGGAAAATGTCAGCTTTTGTCTTGTGTTCTATAAAAAGTAAAACAATGAGAAATATCAGCTTTTGTCTTATGTTCTATAAGATGGAAGTAAAACATTGAGAAACATTAGCTTGTGTCTTGCCTACTATAAGAAAGAAGTAAAATAACCAGACTATGAATGAGACTGTTTTGTAGTCATGTCGATGTTTACTTCTTTAAACTCCCACGATGTGACGAAAGTACTGAGATTCTGTCTTTCAAATGGCCCATGTCTTTTTCTCCTTGCATTTTGTTCACTATTTTTGGAGGGATTACAGAAAAATCCTTCTCCATGTTTCTTCTCCTTCTATTATTTACGTTTTTTTCAAGATGAGATCAGGATGGAGTTTGATCTATGTGTTTAGAATGGGGGTGTAGGGAATTAGACAGTATTTTTCTAGAAGAAAGATTATAGATGCTAGATCAGGAGTGGCACCAGATTGTCTTTTTTTAAAGATATTGCGTGGCCATATACGCATTTTTCGGGAGTTAAATTATTTGCGGCCATTTTTGCTTCATTTCCGCAGTATAGGGCTAGGCTTAATCTCGTTTCTTTGTCTAAAACCCATGCACGTTACATCAGAACGATCTAAGGTTCTGATTGGCTGAGAGGTAACTGCAGTTGAAATGCAGAGCTCTCATTGGCTTTAGAACCACGCCGCGCATATGACGTCATGAAGTCGGCGCGTGGGGGTCTTGATTATAAAAGGCCTATATTTCATGGCCTCTTTCTCTTTTAATGAAAAAATTGACAAAGTGGGTGCTATCGTCCGGTGAATCATCTTTGTTACGTTCAATTCTGTGATCTTGACAAAGTGGGTGGCATCGTCCTTGGGATCAATTCTAGATTCATAGATTGTCTCTGTAGGAAGTTCTGGGAAATAGATTTTCTTTATAAAATCCCCTAGACTTGAGCTATATTAAGACTGATCCAGCTATAAGTTTTTTTCCACAGGTTCCAGTTAGTATAGATGATAGTGGTTGTAAGGTTGTTTATGACTTAGAAGTAATTGATGGCTAATGGAATTTTTTTTCTTGACAGGAAAGTAAATTCGGGTTTTGGGTAGCTGGATAACTTGAATTTTTTTCAGGTAGTTATTAGTCAGACTTGGTGCTAGTCTGAGTGCGGGTTTTTGCGACAGCATATTCCTAGTAGGTAACAGTAAATTTTTCTTGTTCCTTTTTTGTCATTTCCCCTCGTTGTGAGTACTGCTGATTTGTCAGGTAAGATGGTTGAATTGGTCAAGCTACTTACTGCATGGAAGGACGCAGCTAAAAGCATGGGGATGAATGAGGCCGAGACTAGGGCTTACATTATGAGGGAACAGGACCGGCAGACGGAGAGAGAGAAAAGGGAAGCGGAGAAAGACCTGCGTAAATTGGAAGCAGAGAAAGAAGAGAGGGCCCGACTGGCAGAGATGGACCTGCGTAAATTGGAAGCGGAGAAAGAAGAGAAGACCCGACAGGCAGAAGAGAGAAAAGCAGAGAGGGAAGCCCAGGAGAAGATAGCACAGAGGGAAGCCCAGGAGAAGTTAGCACAGAGGGAAGCCCAAGAGAGGGAGAAGGCAGCAGAGAGACAGCATGAACTTGCCCTGCGTTCACTGGAACTGCAGTACCGATCTTCGGAAGGCAGTTCGGCTAACGGAGATTCTCCCGGAGCAGGGGCAACAGACACCTCAGGAAACGGAGGGCCCCGGATGGCAGCCATGAATTTCCGATGGACTCTTTTCCTAACGGGAATGAGAAAATTGAGGTATTTTTAGAAAAATTTGAACGGATGGCAAAGGCATACGGGCTGGATGATAGTCTTTGGTGTCTCAAATTATCTCAATCTCTAAGAGGACATGCGTATGAGGTCTATAGCAAGATGCTGGTAGATGACCAAGGTAACTTTGAGGCTCTGCGGAACGCCCTGTTACAGCGATTCCAATGGACTCCCCGGAAGTGCCAAACGATGTTTAGGGAAAGTCGACTGGAGAAAGGAGAAAGTTTTCCCCAGTTCGCAGAGAGGCGGAGGAATTACCTCACTCGCTGGAGAGAGTTGTCGGGTTTGGCTAAATCTTTTGAAGGATTGGAAGAATTAGTTCTGTGCGAACAGATAAAGGCCAACATGTCTCCGGACTTAAGGAAGTACCTGGCGGAGCAGGGCGCCCAGCAACTGGACCAGATTATTCTATTTGCTGAAAGGTTCCAGACGGCACAGGCCGAAGTACTGGGCCAGAAAAGAAAACACCCTGACCTGCCAGCCCCGGACAAAGGAGCATCTTCATCGCATTCGCCTTCCTCTTCAGCTCACCAACAGCAAAGGCCGTCTCGCAAGGAGCCCCCTCCCAGTCATAACATGCGCTCCCAGCCACCTAACAGAACACAGGGGCCGACTTCTCATGAACCCGTCAGGAACCGGGGAGATAATGAGAGATATTGTAGGTTCTGTCGGACTACTTCTCATTGGACAACACGGTGCCCAAACAAACAACCCACTCATCAGGTGGCTTGTTTAAGGCCTGTGAGGGTGAAACAAGGGAAGAAGTGGAAAGCCTTCCCGTCAGAGAAGTTGTTTTCCAACAGCGGGCCAGCAGAAGTGAACGGGACTGAGACTACATGCTTATTTGACAGCGGGCTTACATACCCCAGCATAGTCGCCCGACATCTGGTGAAGCCCTGGCAGATGACCAGAGAAAAAGTGAATATTGGTGGAGTTTTAAGGAAAGGGACTTCACGGTGCTTTCCGGTAGCCAATATTGAGGTGAAATGTAGGTTCGTGTCTGGCACCATCAAGGCAGCTGTAACGGCTCAGCCGGCCTACGACTTCATTCTTGGCAACCCATATTTAGTTTTGGGGAACCCGACCACACCGATCCTTGCTGATGCAAGGGGGCCTACTGCAGGCCAGATAAGTGAAAAAGGAGAACCCCTAATTCACAGAGCCCCGAGGGAGCTCAAACATAGCTGTCGTGCCAAGGAGAGGTGCAACGCCTCTGACGACAGTGATATGTTATTTGCAGAGGCAAATTCGCCCGCCAGCCCTGTTCAGCCAACCGGCCAAACAGTGGTGACGACGCCTCTGATTCAGGAAGTACACTCTTTGTTGTCGGGAATTAGGCCCCCGATGGTATTAGCTCCTTCAAGTGAGGGACATACTGACAAGAGCGGTATTACATATGTCAACGACCAGCGCCATCTTCATAGGGCACAAGATAGCGGTCTGAGCGAGCATATAGTTCCAACCAGCCCTGGAGCCCCATCCGACCAGCACTTTACTCAAACGGAGGAGGACAGTGATCTGAGTATCCGTTTGCCTATAAACGGAGATGGGCCCCACAACTCTCGTATCTCGTTTACAGGAAACGACTCTTGTAACGAGGAGCCTGAAAAATTGGCTATATTTTCCAATTTGTTTCAAGGAACATTGGAACCAGTCACTGAGAGCTTTATCTCAGATTCTCCGCGATCTAACGGGATCTTAAACCGTCAAGTGTCACTGCAGGACACATTCCAACTGACGCCAGCAACTCTCGACGGGGAGGGCAAGGTTGAGAATTTTCTTAGAACCAGAGTTTTAGACGGAGGACTCTCTGGAACTATACGGGCATCTCACAAACTTTCCAGGCCAGGAATTAGTGAGGGAAACTGCCTTATAACTTCGCAAGGAGCTATATTGGAGAGCTCTGTCCCGCTTCAGATTGGTAGGGGAAGAGCGAGTCCAGAACCACTGCCAGGGACAGATCTTACCTACCTTTCTCCAAAGGTAGAAGCTATTGAGATCAGTGAGGATCCAATAGAAACCCAGCAAGAAATCGGAGGCTCTACACCAGAGGAACCCGAGACGTTGCATCGTTCTCGCACGGTACCAGCAGTCACAAACCCGCTGACGCGCAGCGAGGAAGTCGCCATCGCCAGGTCGCCACAGCGCCCGCCGGTCACATCAGCTGACCAGAACAGCCTTTTGACGGTCATAGCAAGGGAAAGTTCAGACCCGCCATTAGACGGCACAGGTCTGAAGAGAGATCAACTCTCCCAACGGAGCATAGGAGCTCATTCTAGGAGAGGAAGAAGGAGGAAACGCAAAAGAGGAAGGTCGAAGAACACTGAATAGGAGGGGTAAGGACAGACAGCCTTGTAGACAGAGTTAAGGGCCAGTGTGAAACACAGAGATTTCAGTAATGAGATCGATGCTCAATCTTCGAAGGTGGGAGTGATGTGACGAAAATACTGAGATTCTGTCTTTCAAATGGCCCATGTCTTTTTCTCCTTGCATTTTGTTCACTATTTTTGGAGGGATTACAGAAAAATCCTTCTCCATGTTTCTTCTCCTTCTATTATTTACGTTTTTTTCAAGATGAGATCAGGATGGAGTTTGATCTATGTGTTTAGAATGGGGGTGTAGGGAATTAGACAGTATTTTTCTAGAAGAAAGATTATAGATGCTAGATCAGGAGTGGCACCAGATTGTCTTTTTTTAAAGATATTGTGTGGCCATATACGCATTTTTCGGGAGTTAAATTATTTGCGGCCATTTTTGCTTCATTTCCGCAGTATAGGGCTAGGCTTAATCTCGTTTCTTTGTCTAAAACCCATGCACGTTACATCAGAACGATCTAAGGTTCTGATTGGCTGAGAGGTAACTGCAGTTGAAATGCAGAGCTCTCATTGGCTTTAGAACCACGCCGCGCATATGACGTCATGAAGTCGGCGCGTGGGGGTCTTGATTATAAAAGGCCTATATTTCATGGCCTCTTTCTCTTTTAATGAAAAAATTGCCAAAGCTGGGTGCCAGAAGCAAATTGTCGATTGCCTTCAGTTGGACATTCGAGATTTGCAGGTACCGGCTTTGTGGGAATGAGAGCGGAATTTTGAGACCACAAAATTTCTCCCACGGCAAAGTTGGGGCATTCGCAGAACCGCAAGGGTTTTACGTTAGTTGCCAGTAGTGGAAGGAGAGGAAGAAAATACGTTTTCCCAGCGTTGTGGTAATTTTTATGTTCGTTTCTTCACGGCCATAATAAAGCCGACGGCCCAGTTATAGGTACTCGGGCAGGTAATTTCAGAGTGGTAGAAGTCAGCTACAGTTCCAGTCCAGAATCCAGTGGGGTTCTGTTAAACCTCAGTCATCAATTCCAGAGTTAGTGGAGAGAGATAGGGTAAACATTCTCTCTACTGAAGTCAGCACAGATAGGCAGAACTGTTAGTTTTGGTGAATCATAGCAGAGGACAGCTGCTGAAGTTTAGAGGTGCAGTTAGTTGTGTTCAGGAGATTCCAGGATAGGCTGTGTAGAACCGAAGTCTGTGCAGAGATTGTGTAGTCACTTCGCCGTCGTTCCAGCTATCAGTGGACTTAGAGTTAGAGTTAGAATTTAGAACAGCTAGTTTGGAGTGTAGGCGACATCAAGTGCAGTGTAGTTCATTTCAGTTAACCTTACCTTCTTTCTCCATACAGGTTGCAATTGTGGGAGAAGGGTTGGGGTGGATGCATTTTTTTAACTGTGCTTGATTTTGTTTCAGGAGTGCATCCTCGCACTTGATGTATGGGACATGCATATGTTTGTTTTTTTATCGGTGTATAATAAACTTGTATAAATTGTAGCTGGCATCAGTCATTTCCTTTAGTACAGTAGCTATATGTTGTCTGTACCTTGGTGTTTGTGAATCTTAATTGAACCTTATCCCCATAGGGTAGTTAGAGGTGGTTCGAGGCCATAGCAATTTAAACGTCCGAAGTGGCGAGGAAAGAATCAACCTCGGTTCTCAACCTCGGAGCCAATGGTCTCAACTTTCACTTTTTGCACTATATTTCTATCTGAATCTAATTTTCCAGTCTTCCTTCTCACTAGTGTCTTGTCACTATAGGTAGACAGTCTCTAGTCCTAAATCCATTTCGTGTTTACCCTTTGAAGTTTTTTTGTTGACATTTAAAAGCTGTAACTGTTGTGTATTTGATGCATTGTTATGTAGCTGATCTTTGTTGTCCTTTGATCAGGATCAAGGAGTTTGCTGTTCATCGTCGTAATCGCTTGACTGAGGCCAACACCATGCATCAGTTCCTCAGGGATATCGATGATGAAGAGGCTTGGATTAAGTAAGTTATTTCTCTGTGTTATGTCTGAAATAATGAGGAGGCTTGGATTAAGTAAGTTATTTCTCTGTTATGTCTGAAATAATTAGGAGGCTTCTATTAAGTAAGTTATTTCTCTGTGTTATGTCTGAAATAATGAGGAGGCTTGGATTAAGTAAGTTTTTTTTTATGTGTTATGTCTGAAATAATGAGGAGACTTGGATTAAGTAAGTTATTTCTCTGTGTTATGTCTGAAATAATGAGGAGGCTTGGATTAAGTAAGTTATTTCTCTGTGTTATGTCTGAAATAATGAGGAGGCTTGGATTAAGTAAGTTATTTCTCTGTGTTATGTCTGAAATAATGAGGAGGCTTGGCTTAAGTAAGTTATTTCTCTGTGTTATGTCTGAAATAATGAGGAGGCTTGGATTAAGTAAGTTATTTCTCTGTGTTATGTCTGAAATAATGAGGAGGCTTGGCTTAAGTAAGTTATTTCTCTGTGTTATGTCTGAAATAATGAGGAGGCTTGGATTAAGTAAGTTATTTCTCTGTGTTATGTCTGAAATAATGAGGAGGCTTGGATTAAGTAAGTTATTTCTCTGTGTTATGTCTGAAATAATGAGGAGGCTTGGCTTAACACATTAACTACCGCAAGCCGCTGTCAGCGGCTCACAAAATAATTACATTTGGACCGCAAGCCGCTCAGAGCGCCAATCTAATTTTAGTAATAAAACGAATGAAAAATGTACTAAAACACTCTCTGATCTGGTTCGAGATTTTAAGTTGCCACCGGAAAACAAATTCCCAAAGCATGGTTGTTGTAGAACACTGGAAAATTGATATTATGTTCATATTTTTCAGCGTTTTGGGTTAGTTACCAAATCATGTAAAACTGTTTACGTAGCAACTAGTGATAGGACTACAAAAAATGCGTGTACATCTCGTCTAACGGCTGAATAGGATAGAAACGCGGCCGTTAAATAGCAACAACCTCTATTAGAGTTACAACCGGTGTTTGTTGTAATAGTACATTCATTTATCTTTAAAATGACGTGTAATTCATAAAAATCTGTAAACAATTACGAAAACTACAGCTTACTTTGTGCAAACACCTACAGGATGAAAATAGGAAAAAAATTTAATTCGGCCACAGTGTGTTTTTCAATTCGGTAGTTAATGTGTTAAGTAAGTTATTTCTCTGTGTTATGTCTGAAATACCAACGGGCTGATCACCCGTTTGCCAGTCACTTCGATTACGGAAACAACAGCAAATGGATTGATTTGCCGTTGCCCTAAAGACGCCAATAGGTGTGATGGGAAACAATGGCAAAGAATACCTATCTGCTGTTGCCCTAAGACGCCACTAGGCGTAATGGCCACTGACTGCTTTGACGGTCGGTGGCTAAGGACGGAAGAAGAAGAAGAAGAATGTCTGAAATAATGAGTAGGCTTGGATTAAGTAAGTTATTTCTCTGTGTTATGTCTGAAATAATGAGGAGGCTTGGATTAAGTAAGTTATTTCTCTGTGTTATGTCTGAAATAATGAGGAGGCTTGGATTAAGTAAGTTATTTCTCTGTGTTATGTCTGAAATAATGAGGAGGCTTGGATTAAGTAAGTTATTTCTCTGTGTTATGTCTGAAATAATGAGTAGGCTTGGATTAAGTAAGTTTTTTCTCTGTGTTATGTCTGAAATAATGAGGAAACTTTGTTCTTTTTTTCATTAGTGCCAACCATACTCTGACACTGATGTAATATGACATGACATTACTGACACATTGCTGCATCATCATGACATGACATTAATGTGATGAGACATTATTGTAATGTGACATGGTATTGGTGACACATTACTGTAAAGTGACATGATGTTGCTGAAACATTACTGTAATGTGATATTATATTACTGACACATTGCTGCATCATCGTGACATGACATTAATGTGATGAGACATCATTGTAAAGTGATGTGAAATTGCTGAAACATTACTGTATTGTGACATGGTATTACTAAAACATTACTGTAATGTGACATAGTATTACTGAAACGTTACTGTAAAGTAACATGACGTTGCTGAAACATTACTGTAATGTGACATTCTACTACTTAGACATTGCCGCAATGTGACATATCTCTGAGACATTGTTGTAAAGTGACATGGTATTATTGGGGCATTACTGTAATGTGACATGATAATACTGAGACATTGTTGTAATATGGCTTGATATTACTGAGACATTTCTGTAATGTTACTTGATAATACTGATGCATTATAATTGTTAAACTGTGATTGTGGACTAACTTAACATGACATATGCAGTGTAGGATTGCCAGTTTATTAAGCGCAAAATTGTAGATAACAGTACACATATTCATTCATTCATAACCCTCCACTCCCAAAGGAGCATAGGCCTTCAACAAACACATGCCAAGTCCTCCTGTCACGTGCCATCATCTCAAGTTCTTTCCACGTTCTCCTCATCATTTTCACCTCTGTTTCCAGCTCTCTTCTCCATGTGCTTCTTGGTCTACCTCTGCCTCTCTTGCCTTGGGGGTTCCAGAACAAGGACTGCCTTGTAATGCTATCAACAGGTTTTCTCAGTGTGTGTCCAATCCATCACCATCGTCTTCTTCTCATCTCTTGTTCCACTGGCACTTGTCTAGTTCTTGTCATCAGTTCCACGTTGGTAACCTTGTCATACCATTTCAATCCTTCTATTCTACGCAAGCACCCATTTATGAAAGTCTGTAGCTTAGGTACACATATAGTCATACAGAATTTAAACTTTGACTGACATTTATATCTGGGTAGACTGGAGTGTGACCCTATCAGTTGTGGATCCCAAAACCCAGCAACTTTGCTGCCGTTAGGCAAATGAGGCAAATGCTGCAACTGCTTAGCCAGAGGGGGGGGGGGGGGGGGCTTTAACTCACTGTACTGAGATATAATGTAACATGGCCAATAGACAATTGCTGTAACTAGTTAGCCACATGAAGAATTTAGATATAATGTAACATGGCCAATATAATAATAATAGCCCCTTCAGTCATAACTGACTATGGGAATGCGCCCCTGAGGTGACAGCCCTCAGCTGCTTATTTTCCTGTTGAGTTACTGTTTTATCACTTGACAACTGTTATGTTTCACTAAGTCACAGAAAGCACAGCTGTACTTGTTAAGCTGAAAGTTGTAGAGTTGTGAACAGGTTGCATGAGATGCTTTTATTTCACCTGCAGTTGTTGAGAGAAAATGTTATGAGTATATTTTTATTATAAAGTTATTTTTAAAATGAATCTGCCACACTGGATGAGAAAAGTTAGATTGTACTTGCAAGCTGTGTGTTAATTAGGTTAGGTTTATTAATAGAATTATTGCCTTGAAATGTTGACAGGGAGAAGAAGCTTCTGGTTGGGTCAGAAGATTATGGTCGTGACCTGACAGGAGTCCAGAACCTGCGGAAGAAACACAAGAGGCTGGAGGCTGAGATAGAAAATCATGAACCTGCCATTCAGGTTTGTTACATACACATTGTTATTGTATTTGCCCTGGCACAGTTCTTGTTGTTGCTGTTGGTGGACGTAGCTGGAATAGATTTTGTCATGTCAGTGATAATGTACAGTTCTACTTCCTTTTTTTCTATGCTGTTTAATCTGCCACTGTTTGGTGTTTTTCATGGTTGTGGCAGAAAATTTAAATATAAATTTATTAGCATAGATCTCTTTGACAAAAATACTGGAATTTACACATTTGCTACAAAAAAACTGGAGCACAGAATGTTTAAGCATAGCTGAGTCATGGTTGTCTTTGGCGCAGCACAGCTCAGCTCAGCCATGGCTGTGTTCGTGTTGCTTAACTATGACTGCTAAGTTTCTCTCTCTCCTGCAGCCAATACCATGTTGAAGAGTCCTTGGTATTATCAAGACTGTAGATCCTAGGCTTTTCCTGTGGCTTTACTGCCATTCCAAATGTGTTGAGTTGAGTTTCTCCAGCTTGGCTTGAATTTAAAAGATTGTCACAGCTGATCACAAGCTAGGAGTATGAAGCCAGTGGCAGACTGTGCATTCCCCACCATCCAAGAGGGCTCTCCAGCTGTACTCTAGTTCTGGGCTCTCCCAAGGAATTCTCACGTCATGCACAGAACCACTTATCAGCTTCCCCTGCCTATCACTGGGTCCATAGTGAGATCCCACTGCATGCAGCCAACTAGGCCAAAGCCAAAGAATTACATCTGGGGCCCAAGCGACTTCTCCAAGCTTAGCGTGCAATGCTGGGTTCTCAACAAGTTTCACCATATGGGGAATCCCTGGAAGTGTGTGGAAGATTTCAGGAGTCATAGAGGGTGTTATTAGCCTCACAGACAGAGGTTCACTTCCACATAAGTAAAATTGTGCATAGCTGGTAGTCATATAAGAATGACTCCAGATATGCCTCCATGCATGCCATGGTTGTGTGTGGGGCAGCATAGCTCAGTTATGGTTGTGTCTGATGCAGCTCAGTTCAGCCATAGTTGTGTCTGATGCAGCACAGTTCAGCCATAGTTGTGTCTGATGCAGCACAGTTCAGCCATAGTTGTGTCTGATACAGACAAGTTCAGCCATAGTTGTGTGTGGGGCAGCATATCTGAGTCACAGTGCCCACAAATGGGATCCCAAGGAAATTATTTTTTACTGAAACAGTCTGCTACTGTCTTGTTGTTGCTGAACTTAATTCTCATGGTTGTGGCTTACGTACCATATTTTATTTCTGTCCCTGTCATATTTGTGACGTTTGTTTACTAGTACCATTAACTCTTTGACTCCAGACCAACGCTCTGAGCATTGCAAAATTCAACGCGCCGTGCCAGAGCAACGCTCACAGCGTGGTTTTTAGTTTATCACGAATAAACCCTAAAAATCGTCCGTTTTATGCAGTTCATATATTAAAACTCGTAGAATGACTTCCGCTACTATTTAAACAACTAATTTGACTGTAGTTAATAAGCACATGTGCGTGTTTTGATGTTATTATCACAATTTTTGTGAAGATTTGCGTGTTTGCGTTTTTCATTGTTATTGCTAGAGAAATATGTCACGCTTTATATTTACATTTTCTAAGTCTCCTAAGCAAATAACTGTGTCAAACTACTTTGAAACATTGCTGACATTGATGATGATTGTTTGGTAGTCACAGTTTGTTGTCAAAATACGGAATCTGTGCAGAAAAGCTAGACATACTAGATTTAGTTGATGAGTGGGCGTAGTCATATTCTGGCCGATCAAAAAACAACAAAACTAGACCTACCGTAACATCTAATCACTAGTTCTTGGTGACGATGAAGCTAGGGATACAATTAAAACATTAAACAAGAGTTAAAAAGTTTTTATATGATGTTATTCTTCTTTATTTGTTTGAAAATTACGTAATGCACGATTGCATAATTTTTTTTTCTTACAAAGGACCACAGAAAAACTGGTGTGAATAACATTAAATGCATTAATTGTGGCCATAAGTATGTTTTTTTTTACTTTGTATATGGATTAACTTGACGTTTGAAGACTAAAAAGAAAGTTTTATTGTCTACAACAGTAATTTGTCTTTGGTAAGATCGTTTTCTACAGTCAACTTTTTAGCGTTTTTCAATTTTACATGCAAAATGTTTTAAGTATACCGAACATACTTGTGTTTATACTACCAAAGACATTATATATTACAATTCTCTATCAATTTCCCTACTGTTTGGTATATAATAAGTACATGTTCAAAGGAAAATTCACAAAACAAATTTAGACTGAAAGATGAACACGTCACTCTATAAAATTCTGCCCACAAAAAAGTCTGGCACAGCGTGCGAAATAACTCTGGAATGAAAGAGTTAATAACAATGTGTATAACTGCTAGACTTGTCTACAGTAACACCACTAGACTTGTGTACAGTAACACTGATAACATTTCTTCTGGTCCCCAGGCTGTTCATGAGGCTGGCAGGATGCTGATGAATGAGACAGACATTGGAGCTAGTGACATCCAGAATAGACTGGACCAACTAACTTCCAGCTGGGAAGAGCTCAGACAAATGGCTGCCAGCAGGTGTGGTGCTTTCTTATGCTGCATAATAATATTGGAATAAATAAACAACCTTGGGTGATCTAGCTGTTAGTTTATGTTAGCCTGGGGATAAATGATTAGAAGAAAGCTAAAATTTTACAATTTTGTGGAAAACGAGGTGACATGTCAGGTCTTCAATATTGCCAAGGTTTATTGTCAGAAGATTTCACTTTTGTCACATGACTGTTAAACTGTTCTCTTAATTCTTAAACCTGATCTTGTCACATGAGCAGAGGTCACAAGCTGGAGCAGAGCTACGCCTTCCAACAGTTCAGTGCAAACGTTGAAGAGGAGGAGTCTTGGATCACTGAGAAGCAACATCTTCTTTCTACTGGAGACCTGGGAGATACCATGGCTGCTGTTCAGGTCAATTATGTAGATATTTAGTTTTCTTCTGTCCTTGTTGACCTGTTGCTCAATCCCATAAAAATTGTGCTGTTGTTTATCACCCCAGCTGATAATATTTGATTGGTTGACACAAGTCATGTGTCAATGCTGATTATGAGAAACTATAAAAGGTAATCACATAGCAGATATTGCTGTAGGGGAACAAAGTGTTAGAGACTTCACTATTTCCAGCTGTGAGAGGTAGGTGACCAGTTCCTTCCCTAACTCATGAGTCAGGTACCCTGTTACAGCTGGGTAGATTGGAATGTGACGCCACCATGCTTCAAACCTGGTACCTTTGCCCTGAGAGACGAGTGCTCCCAACCACTCTGTCAACAGGATGGAGCTAACAAACAGCAGCAGGTAATATGGCCAATCACTCTGTCAACAGGATGGAGCTAACAAACAGCAGCAGGTAATATGACCATCCACTCTGTCAACAGGATGGAGCTAACAAACAGCAGCAGGTAATATGACCATCCACTCAGCAGACGTTTGACTCAGAGCAGGACAGGCTGGCTTGTTTGTCACCATTAACCTGTTGAACTGACAAAATGTCATTTCATGATGGGGTGCTCTAAAGAAAACATTTCAGATGTTTAAAAATGAGATTTTTAAAATATATTTTATATGATTTTTAAAAAGTGATGACCGACAAAGTGGGGGCTCCCAAATTGTTTCTGGATCTTTGTGAGACAGGGAGATATTAGGAGCACTGCTCTCTCTGGCTGATAGAGACAGCTAATGTCAAGGTTGTACGTGGGGACATTGACCTCAGAATTTACAAACACATGGCTACAGAAACCACTACTACAAGAGAGCTTGATCATGGAGTTCTCTAACACTTCACTCCCCTACAGCAGTAATGGTGGCTCTATGCTCTTGATGGAGCGTACAAAGGTTGGAGATGTCTGGCACATCAGATTGTTGACATCAGTTTTGTTCTACGGACTACCTTCACCTTAGAACTGAACGTGATTTCTCTGGCACATGTTATGCTAATTGTTTATCATTTTGATCAAAGTGATTTAAAAATAAGCTGATTCAGTTTACCAGCAGAAGATTAGGTTTTCACTTGGTCAGCGTAAAAAGGTCCCCTTATTTTGATTAGTGTGAACTAATCTTCAAAGAAGATCGTTTCCTATCAATTTTTAAGTGTGTTTATGTTCTACGTGTTTATTTATTTTCAGTTTTGATTGTAGAATATTAATGTAAATTATTTTGTTGAATATTATTGTAAATTATTGCTTGTTTCAAAACTGACTGAAAATATAGGTATAAACTCCAGGCATCTTCATACTCAACCCAACAACACCATCACCCCCCACCTTCCACTTGTCAAGCACTGTGACTAGGGTTTACAAAGAAAACATTTAAAATGTGTGAGATTTGATTATCTCTGTGATTTCTTGATGTGCAAGATTTGATTATCTCTGTGATTTCTTGATGTACAAGATTTGATTATCTCTGTGATGTCTTGATGTGTAAGATTTGATTATCTCTGCGATTTCTTGATGTACAAGATTTGATTATCTCTGTGATTTCTTGATGTACAAGATTTGATTATCTCTGTGATTTCTTGATGTACAAGATTTGATTATCTCTGTGATTTCTTGATGTGCAAGATTTGCTTCTGTCCTGATCAGGGCCTGCTGAAGAAGCATGAAGCCTTCGAGTCAGATTTGCAGGTACACAAGGAAAGGTCCTCTCAGATTAAGAAGGAAGGACAGACTCTGATTGATGAGGTAAGATGGCGTCATATCAAAAAATGCTGTCACTAGTAATTGGTTAGTCTGTAAAATTAGTCTGGCTATTTAAGGCAGTAGACTTTTATGTGGTTTTTTTTTAACAGATGCTTAACATTAAGTCCAAAGTAATGTTTACTTCAAATTATAATTTCTTTATTACATTACAGGTGACATTATATTGTTATAATTCCTGTATTACATTATTGGTAATAACTGTGCACAAGGTGCTGATATAAGAATGTATGGTATGAGGTTAGGAGAAATTTTATATTTAAAAAAAAAAATTATGAGGTTGTTAACCAGGTGGTGAGAAAAGACACGTGCAAGAAAGTTGTGATTTATTGAATTAAGTCAGGTTTTTTTTGTTGTTGTAGTTTTGTACTTTTAATGTTCTTGTCGTCTCATGTGCACAGAATTGTTATGAGTACAAATTTTATATTTGATCAAATATGTGTTTCTGTAATTTTTTTTTTTTTTTTTGGTGGAGCTTACTTACTTAGTCATTCCCCTTCTACCGTGAGGTGTAGAGGTTTGGAAGAGAGAGCGCCAGACCATTCTATCAGCTGTCTTCTTCCTGGCCTGGTTCCATTCTAGTCCTCGGTCCTTCAAAGATTGTCTAATGTTGTCCTCCCAGTGGACTCTGGGTCGTCCTGGAGGTCTGGATCCCTGGCTCTTTGTTTCCCATGCTTGTCGTGATAGCCGATCTTCTCCCATTCTGCAGACATGGCCAAACCATCTTAGTTGGGACTGTTCTATTTGGGTCTGCAGCGGATGGGATTTTAGGCCTTGACGGATCGTCTGGTTGCGGACCATGTCTCTTCTTGTTACTTCAACCACTTTCCTCAGATACCTCATTTCTGAGGTTTGGATCTGGCTTTTGTGGGTTGTAGTCATTGCCCACGACTAGCATCCATATGTCAAGACTGGGACATAGGTGGAGCGGTATACAGCCATCTTCGTTTTCTTACCAACCTCTTTCTTGCTGAGGAATCCACGATTTATGGCCTGAAAAAGTCTCCCAGCCGCTGCTTTTCGAGTGGCCAACTCTTCTTTGATGCCTCCCTTTCGGTCTATAATAGCTCCGAGATATTTAAAGTGGTCGACCTGCTCCAGGACCTGTTCTCCCAACTTAATCTGATGTTTTCTTTCTTCTCGTGATATCATCATGGATTTTGTTTTAGAGCTGCTTATGACCATCCCTCTCTTCTCCAGCTCTTCCTTCCAGACTTGCAGGTTGGATTGGAGATGTGCCTCTGATTTAGCAATCAGGGCAACATCATCAGCAAATGCCAGCTCCGAAATATAGACCTGTCTCATCTTCCAGTACCCCACTGAATACTTTCTTGTTCTCTCCTTACATGCCTTGATGACATCGTCCATAAGGAGTATGTAGAGGTAAGGTGATAGGATATCACCTTGTCTTACACCAGTGGTGGTCCTGAACTCTTCTGACTTATGGTTTGCTGTCCTCACATAGTTTCTGCAAGACTTGTAGAAGCTCTGTATAGCATGAATCAGAGGTGCTGGAATATTCTTCCTTGCCAAACAGTCCCAAAGTTTGCTCCAGGGGACCCTGTCAAACGCCTTTTCCAGATCTATGAAACAAAGATGGATCTCACTCTTATACTCAAGGGCCTTTTCACTCAGCTGTCTGAGTGTGAAGATTAGGTCTTGAGTACTTCGGTTTGCTCGGAATCCGCACTGGACCTCATCCAATTGTGGCTCAGCTAGGCGTCGGAGTCCCTGCTCTAGGATTCTAGAGTAGATTTTACCAGGTACACTGAGAAGGGATGTGCCTCTATGGTTTCCACATTGTCGATTGTCACCCTTTTTGAAAATTGGTGTTATTATGGCAATCTCCCAATCCTTTGGTATGGTCTTGTTGCACCATGCTGCCTGTAGGACCTTTAAGAGTAATAGGTCGCCTGATGCTCCCATGTACTTAACCATTTCTGGTGTTATACCATCATGCCCTGCTGCTTTGCCCATCTTGATTTTCTCTAGTGCTGCCCTCAGTTCTTCCATCTTTATGTCGTCTTCACCATCATTGGTTTCCTCTTCTGTGTCAGTGGTTATCATTTCTGATGCTTCATCATGCTCACCATCCAGGAGTTCTGAGAAATATTCTTTCCATCTTTCCATTACTTCCTTCGGGGCAGTAAGCAATTTGCCTTGCTTGTCCTTTATAAATTTGAGAGGGCATTGTTTTTCTTTCCTCATGTTCTTTAGGGTCTTATAGAACAATTTCTGGTTTTCTTATGCATCTTTTTCTAGCTTTTCTCCAAATTCTTCCCAGGACTTCTGTTTTGCTGCTAGCACTTTGTTCTTTGCTTCTGTTCTGAGTGTCACATATTCTCTATATTTTTCCATTTGTCCTGTTGTGTTTTTAGCTCCTAAGTATTGTTTCCATGCCATTTTCTTCTCTCTTATTTTCTCTTTCACTTCCTCTGTCCACCAAGGTGTCCTCTTTCTCTGGTTCCCAAGTCAGACTTCACCGCATGCTTCTGCAGCAGCTGTCTTTATGATATCCTTGAATTTATTCCAGAGGGTTTCCAGGTCATCAGGTCGTTCTTCTGTGTTGCTCACTGCTGTAGCAATAAGCCCCTGATATCTGGTCTTAATTTCTGGCTCTCTCAGCTTGTAGGTCCTAATGCTCATTTCTCCTGCTCGTTTACTTGGTTTCTTGCGTGATGTTGGGCAGTTCCTAGGCTGAGCAACTCTTTCAGTTGTTCGTTTGATTGTTAGCAGGTAGTGATCACTTCCAATCTCTGGCCCCCTCCAGACTCTTGCATCTCGGACATATCTGAATGAGCTTCTCCGAACAATGGCATAGTCGATCACTGACTTCTCATTCTTGGTTGGTTCACATCTAGTGTATGCATGTATGCGCTTATGGGGGAACTTTGTGTTTGTAATGATCAGATTCTGCTCACTGCAGAATCTAAGGAGTCGCTTTCCATTGTCATTGAGAGTATCTTCTCCATATCTTCCGATAACTCCACCCCATCTAGCATGGTCATTTCCAACTCTGGCATTAAAATCTCCGAGCATAATAACTTCATCTAGGCAGTCATCCACTGTCCTTTGAAGCAGCTCGAAGAATTCCTCCTTGACCTCTGCTCTCTCATCCTCATTTGGCCCATACACTATGACCAGGTTGACTATGGTTTCTCCTTCTTTTAGTTTTACAACCATAATGCGCTCTGAGACAAAGTTCCATCCCTTGATACTATCTTTTTGATTTTGGGCCACAATGCAACCCACGCCCCCTTTAGCTCTTTCAGATATGGGTACACCACTGTAGAGCAACGTGTTGCCATCGAGATCCATGACTCCTTGTCCTTTTTTCTTCGTTTCCGTTATAGCCAGGATTTCTAGTTTTGCTTTCCTCATCTCTTCCACCAGCTCCTCTTCCTTCCCATTTATACTTCTTGTGTTCCAAGTTCCATAAGTCGTAGTCCGTAGTCCGTTCCAGTTCGTCGCCTTTAGAATCAGTCCGGTTTTCTCTCTTGTAGTTCGCGTAATCATGATTTAAAGCAAACAGGTGATTGGCCTGTTGTGCCTTTGCATGGTGGAGGGGCTGCCTCCTTACGGCCTAATCAAATATGTGTTTCTGTAATTTTTTTTTTTTTTTGGTGGAGCTTTATTTATTTATTATTGCGTCAGTTTGGTTTGTTGTCTCGCGAGTAAATTATTGTATTATATTTATTTTAAGTAAGGCAGATATGTTCTTTTTCTATCTCGCTCTTTCGTTCTCTCTCTCTCATGCATGCACGCACACACACATACTGACCCATTTACAGGACTTGTACTTTTTTGGCTGAAAATGTATTTCCTTAAATGAACACAGCCAATAATTGTGTTCACTTATAGCACCTGTTATACTACCAGTAATAAAAGGATGTTTGTGTGATACATCCTGTTTTGTTTTATTATTAAACCACCTTTTAAAATTATTGCTTGTTTTTATTTTGCTACATTGGAATTTTTAAATTTCTGCTTCTTTTAAATGTGAGAGGGGATTTAAGGTGGCACATTTATTTATGTTTGTGTGTGAATGTGTCATTTCAGGGCAACCACAATAGAGATAGTATAAGTCAGCGTATTTCTGGCTTGGAGGAGCGGCTGAGAGAGCTAGATGCTGCAGCTGCACAAAGAAAGGCTCAACTCAGTGACAACTCTGCCTTCTTACAGTTTATGTGGAAGACAGACGTGGTAGACAGCTGGATTGGTGAGTTTAGTGCCATGGTAACCAGAAGAAGACGACTTCCTTTAGTACTGAAAATGTAGCAATGAGCCCACCACTGTAGTTGGCTTCCCATGTTGGCGTCCCATGTAAAAAGCCATTTTCAAAGCTCTTGCAGTGATCTTTTCTGAAGCATTTAATTTTACATAGTGAGGCTACTAATATTGAACACATCCTTCACCTTAGTCACTGTTATGTCATTCTTGGTGGGAGCACTGGACCTGGTCTCTCTTTGTACCTTCACCTTAGTCACTGTTATGTCATTCTTGATGGGAGCACTGGACCTGGTCTCTCTTTGTACCTTCACCTTAGTCACTGTTATGACAGTCTTGGTGGGAGCACTGGACCTGGTCTCTCTTTGTACCTTCACCTTAGTCACTGTTATGTCATTCTTGATGGGAGCACTGGACCTGGTCTCTCTTTGTACCTTCACCTTAGTCACTGTTATGACAGTCTTGGTGGGAGCACTGGACCTGGTCTCTCTTTGTACCTTCACCTTAGTCACTGTTATGACAGTCTTGGTGGGAGCACTGGACCTGGTCTCTCTTTGTACCTTCACCTTAGTCACTGTTATGACAGTCTTGGTGGGAGCACTGGACCTGGTTTCTCTTTGTACCTTCACCTTAGTCACTGTTATGTCAGTCTTGGTGGGAGCACTGGACCTGGTCTCTCTTTGTACCTTCACCTTAGTCACTGTTATGACAGTCTTGGTGGGAGCACTGGACCTGGTCTCTCTTTGTACCTTTACCTTTGTCACTTTTATGACAGTCTTGGTGGGTATCACTGGGCCTGGTCTCTCTTTGTAACCTCAAAAACACTTCAGGGATGCTCATGGGGAACATTGGTCACTCCATACACTAGAACGTTCATCAACTGTGCCATGTCTTATCTGTGACACAGCCTGACAAAATTGGGTTTATGATAGCCTGTCTTCCTGCTTCTCTTTCTTTGTCCTTGCCACAAACAGTCTGTTGTTGACATTCTTGTGTGTCCTTGAAAGTCTCTTTGTACGGCTCTTGGTTCTTTTCTTTGTTGTTTGCCTTCTTTTTTTAGATTACCTTGAATAAGTTAAGAGAAGGAGCTACAGTGAAATGCTATTGTCATAAATAACTACAGGATTTCTATATAACAGGGTTAACTTACAACTGTAATAGCTGTGCCTACAAACAAATTTGATGTTGTAATGCTATTGGTTACCATGGAAATGTGGCCATATTGGATTTTAATCCTCATTTTCAATTCACTAGGGCTTTTTTTATTTATTGCATTATTAGCACCAAAGTTTACAAGGTAGCTCATCATTGTATTTACTTGTCAGATAAAATTCCTGTTAACTTGAGTGATTCTCACATATAAAACTTTAAAGTTTGTATCTAAAAATAGTAACACATTTTTTTCAGTGAATCAGGATTTTGATAAGAGATCAAAAATCAGATCTGATTAAAGTTTTATAATACAATGTTAAGTATATTGCCACATATCATGTTAGATCTGATTAAAGTTTTATAATGCAATGTTAAGTATATAGCCACATGTCATGTTAGATCTGATTAAAGTTTTATAATGCAACGTTAAGTATATAGCCACTTATCATGTTAGATCTGATTAAAGTTTTATAATGCAATGTTAAGTATATAGCCACATGTCATGTTAGATCTGATTAAAGTTTTATAATGCAACGTTAAGTATATAGCCACTTATCATGTTAGATCTGATTAAAGTTTTATAATACAATGCTAAGTATATAGCCACATGTCATGTTAGATCTGATTAAAGTTTTATAATGCAATGTTACGTATATAGCCACATGTCATGTTAGATCTGATTAAAGTTTTATAATACAATGTTAAGTATATAGCCACATGTCATGTTAGTTGACAAAAAAATCAGCAAGTTATAATAAAAGTAGTAAGATAAAACAAGGTTGTGAAACATTCATGGTTTTCTTCATAGGAAAAGCACAATTTCTTAAGGAAATACAAATTGCTCAATGAAAATACATCTATTTAGAATTGAGCTCTGACAAGTGGTTTTGGCATATTTACATTCAGACGATTATAAATTATCAGTATGTAGACTAATCTCAATTGTCATAATTTGACTTAAGATGCACTGCCACTCCCCCCCTTAAAGTACACATCTTCCCTCTGTCTTTGTTACAGTAATCTGTATTCATTCGATATGTAGGAGCCATATCATTCTGTTGAATATTAACTGTTCGTGGTGGTCTCTTTGTTAACAAATATTTCCTTGCCATTTGTTTTATTCTCTTTTCATTGATAATAGAATCACTATTTTCATTTTTGTAAACCTTGAAAAATATATCAGGTTGACAAAACCTTGAAAAATATATGAGGTTGACAAAACCTTGAAAAATATATCAGGTTGACAAAACCATGAAAAAATGTAGTAGGTTGACAAAACCATACAAAAATACATGAGGTTGACAACAACCATGAAATAATATATTATGTTGATCTTCTTCTTCAGGTGCCTGGTCTGGAACAGACATAGGCGATCATGACCCTCCAATCTTCTCTGTCTTTTGATAGTCTAATGAGGTTGTTGTTGCCCATGCTGTTGTTTGTTTCCCAGTTGTTTAAGCTTTCAACATACATCTTTCTCTGCCTTCCTCTTCCTCTCTTACCTTGTATTTTCCCACATAAGACTAATTCCTCCACTCCTCCTCTTTTGTTAATATGTCCCATACATTTCATTTGTCTTTTCCTGATGGTTTTGATGAGAGATCTATTAACACCCACAGCTGTTAGTACCTCAGCATTTGTTTTCTTCTCTGTCCACGATATTCTCAGTATCCTTCTCAAAAAGCGCATTTCCGCTGCCTCCAGTTTTTTCACCATTTGGTTACTCATTGTCCAACATTCGCATCCATATTAAAGAATGGACCACACGTAGCCCCTTAGTAAGCAAATTTTTGTGCTTATGGTGATATTTCTGATTTTCATTACGTTGCTCATCCTAGTAAAGGCTTCTTTTTTTATTTTGATAAAACTATGAAAAAATATATTAGGTTGACAAAACTATGAAAATATACATTAAGTTGACAAACCATGAAAATATACATTAGGCTGACTACACCATACAAAATACATTAGGTTGACAAAACCATGAAAAAAATACATTAGGTTGACAAAACTTTAAGAAATGTTATATTGACAAAACCATAAAAGATGTATTAGGTTGATAAAACCATGAAAAAATATAATAGACTGACAAAACCATGACAAAATAAATAAGGTTGATTAAAATTTGAAAAAATATATTAGGTTTACAAAACATTGAAAAAATATATTATGTTGACAAAACCATGAAAAAATAGATTAGGTTGTTAGTGTGGATGTTGAGGTTTTGTTAACTAAATAAAATTCAGCCTCTGTGCAAAGAAGTGGCAAAAATTTAAAACTTCAGAAATGACATCTAAAAATATCTGAAAGTGATGACCTACACTTTGTGTTCTCTTTCTGAACAGCGGACAAAGAGACTCAGGTCAGGTCAGAGGACTATGGCCGAGATCTATCTTCTGTGCAGACTTTCCTGACTAAACAGGTAATTCTTGAGAATGTGTTCTGATGTTTGATTTAATGTTGTGTTTTGATGTTTGATTTAATGTTGTGTTGTGATGTTTGATTTATTGTTGTGTTCTGATGTTTGATTTATTGTTGTGTTTTGATGTTTGATTTATTGTTGTGTTTTGATGTTTGATTTAATGTTGTGTTTTGATGTTTGATTTAATGTTGTATTCTGATGTTTGATTTATTGTTATGTTCAGATGTTTGATTTATTGTTGTGTTTTGAACCATGCTGAAATCTTGGAACTTTCTACTGTTTCAATCAGACATGGAGCAGAGATACAATTATCAAGATGTGGTGCTGTTGCTAACATCAGACCATGTTTTTTTCAAGGCTGTTTTAATTCCATCTGTTCATCTGCCTGCCATGTGCTCAGATCTTCTGATGTTGAGGCTTGTGGTTGTACTTGATTGGGCTACACACTAATGAGATATGGTGCACATGTTGTCTGTCTACAGATTTCATGTATTATGTTGTTGCCATCACTTCCTGGTACCATCAGTATGCATTCTGTTCTTGAGGGTGTCATTAGCATTTATCTCACATCACATCTTGTCATCTTCATGTCATGTGTTCTAGATTGTCACCTTATGGGACATGTGTGGCGAAGAGTTTGTGTATTTTTGCTGTTTTTATCATTTCAATAGAGACATGCTGAGTTGAGCTCAGATAAATGACATCCAGCTCCTCCACACTGGTCATGAAGGGCTATCGTGGCTGTGATTTTTTTCCCTGTCCACTTGTTGCCATTAAGTTTAATGGACAGTTACTGTGGATATGATACTTATGTGCAGTTTTCCCTATTGAAGACAAATGATCTATAAAATGCACATAAAATCCTCATAGTCTTGTGTTGATATTCAGAGATTACATTGGACTGAACTTCTGCGATGTGCAAGAGTGTGGGGTATAGTAACTAAACTGGTTGACAGACTTAACCTTAAGAATGTTTCTGATAGCACTTGAGAGTCAGGCCTACATCTTTGCAATAGCCACTTGAGAATCTGGCCTACATCTTGAAAACTGCGACTTGAGAATCAGGCCTACATCCTGGCAATAGCCGCTTGAGAGTCAGGCCTTCATCTTGAAGTGTGCTTGTTACCAAAAGACATTCATCTCTACCACCATTAACTTCAGTGGTTGCATGAGCACAGGATAAAATCTTCAACTGTTCACCACTTTATCTTGAGCATATCTTTTATTTGTTGACAGTATTTTCCAGGTTTTCTCTCAGTTCAAAATGTGAGAAAATATTGTGTGCCTGGAGTGATATTATTACTGTTACACAGTGCCAGAAATTTAGCCTGTTTTATTGGTTAGATTGTCTTCTTTAATATGCCTACATCTTTGAGAGCCCCCTCATTGTATTCCCTCAGTCCACGCTTGCTTTTACTTGTGACTTGTTTTTGTTTTAATTGTTCATTCTGTGTTTTTTAATAAATAAACATTTTTTAAAACTATTTTCTACATAGGAAACCTTTTCAGCTGGTCTTGCTGCATTTGAGAAGGAAGGCATTCAGACTATCACAAACTTGAAAAAAGATCAGTGGTGTTGTAGCAAGATCCGACATGAGCAAGGACACAAAACTATAGAAGCAAAAAAAGATTACAATGCTGTCCATGTCACGCAAAAATGGCAGAAAAACTGCTAGCAAAAAAAGATGCAGAAGACCGCAAACAGAAGCTGCATCACTTGCAGGCAACACAAAAAACCAAAAAAAATAAATATCGCCAGATTGAGGATTTTGTACTTGACTTTTGCTAAAAAGGCATAAAAGAAAAAAAAAAGAAACACAAAAAAAAAAACACAAAACAACCAAAAAAAAAAAAAAAACAAAACAAAAACACAAAACCCCCATAAAAAAACAGCTTTTAACAGTTGGTTTGAGAATGCTGAAGAAGACTTGACAGAAATCCTGTTTAGATGTAACAGTGTGGAGGAGATTTAAGGTACAACCCAAACCAAACAAAAAACAAAAAAAAACAAAACAAAAAACCACCAAAACCAAAAAACACCAACCACAGTGACTCCCTTACTTGCATATTTCTGCTCTTTAATGCTTACTGAAAATATGTTTACTGTCTCATCTTTCACTGGCTGTAACATCTTTCACTTACTGTCACATCTTTTACTGTCTGTAACATATTTCACTTACTGTCGCATCTTTCACTGGCTGTAACATCTTTCACTTACTGTCACATCTTTCACTGGCTTAACATCTTACACTTACTGTCACATCTTTCACTGGCTGTAACATCTTTCACTTACTGTTGCATCTTTCACTGGCTGTAACATCTTTCACTGGCTGTCACATCTTTCACTGGCTGTAGCATCTTTCACTTACTGTCACATCCTTCACTGGCTGTAACATCTTTCACTTACTGTCGCATCTTTCACTGACATCAACATCTTTCACTGTCACATCTTGTACTGACTGTCACATCTTCCACTGACTGTCACCTCTTTCACTGACTGCTGACTGCCACATCTTCCACTGACTGCCACATCTGTCACTGACTGTCACATCTTTCACTGACTTCAACATTTTTCACTGACTTCAACATCTTCCACTGGCTGTCACATCTTCCACTGTCACATCTTTCACTGACTGTTAATCTTTCACTGACTGTCACATCTTTCACTGACTGTCACATCTTTCACTGACTGTCACAAATTTCAGACTCAGATTTTAATTGTTGATGTTTAAAAATAAGCAAAGACACTGTATTATTAGATCATCTTATCACAGTATAAGATACATGTTTAACAGAGAGCTGTATTCAGTGTTCATTATTGGTTTAACAGAGAGCTGTGTAAATGTTCATTAGTGGTTTAACACAGCTGTGTAAGTGTTCATTATTGGTTTAACAGAGAGCTGTGTAAATGCTCATTAGTGGTTTAACAGAGAGCTGTGTAAATGTTCATTAGTGGTTTAACAGAGAGCAGTATAAATGTTCATTAGTGGTTTAACAGAGAGCTGTGTAAGTATTAGATAGGGGTTTAACAGAGAGCTGTGTAAGTATTAGATATTGGTTCAACAGAGAGATGTGTGTTTGTTTGTGGTTTAACAGAGAGCTGTGTAAGTATTAGATAGTGGTTTAACAGAAAGCTGTGTAAATATTAGATAGTTGATAATGGTTTAACAGAAAGCTGTGTAAGTATTCATTAGTGGTTTAACAGAAAACTGTGAGTTACATTAGATATTTATGATTGTCTTATGTTATATCAATGTCTGAGTTGTCTTCTCTTATTGAAAGCAAACATTCAGTTGCAGCTGCCATTTTTGTTTGTGGTGTTCTCTAGGCACTGCGAGAAGCCCATGAGCAGTTCAAGGCCTCTCTTAGTGCGGCCAAGGCTGACTTCAAAAATCTGGAGTCGTTGGATGCACAGATTAAGAGCTTCAAGGTCGGACCTAACCCATACACCTGGTTCACGATGGAAGCTTTGGAGGAGACATGGAACAACCTACAGAAGATTATTAGAGTAAGTGACAGTAGCAAACTTTTTTTTGACATGGTGGAATCAGGGAAAACACTTATGTTTAATCCTTTCCCATCCTGTCTAATTTACTATATTTTTATCTTAATGTCCGAGGCAAGAGGAGCAACTCCATTTTCTAACGAAGTGACTGTCTAAAACAAATTCATAAAAGAACAGAAAATGAACTGAGCTAAAATTATGTTTGTTAGTTTTAAATACACAGAATTTAATTATCTGTAGTATTTTTAATAACTATATTTATTAGTATTATACAATATCAATTTCAATAATGTCTGGAAATATATTTTTATTACAATCTCTGTGCCAATTCATCACCACAAACGATGTAAACATACAATTTTTATATTTAATAAAACATAACTACTCATGATGTGATGAACAGACCAGTTCATTGCAATGAATTCTGCACACTGGCCAGCCATAAACAGTCTCTGCAGAACGTCATTTTTTTTTTTTTTTTGGAAAGCAAAACAGCATTTTTTTGCCTCTGCATTCACATAAGTTCTTATTTACTGCTGCCTTTCCTTGTTTGTATTGAGCCGATTTGATAAAATTGTTTGCTCATAAGTAAACTGAAGTAATCATAAGAGGGAGCATCTAGATCTAGAGTGTGTGTAGGTCCAGGGTTTCCCACAAAGTCACAAAATTCAACTGAAGTCTGCTTTTGTTGACAAGTCTCTTTCCTTTGATCTGTCATCATATGCACTTTGATCAGTGTCACTGTCAGAGTACTTTCATCAGTGTCACCCTCAGAGTACTTTCATCAGTGTCACTGTCAGAGTACTTTCGTCACTGTCAGAGTACTTTCATCAGTGTCACTGTCAGAGTCTAAATCGGTTTCTTATTCTATATGCACATCTGAATCGGTGGCATCTGCATTGTCCTGGGCAAATACAAAGTGATCTCTCAGCTTCTGAAGGGAAAATTCCACTGCCCAGAAAGCCAGTCTTTTAAAAAATCATGATAAATCGAAATATTGATAGTTTCATTAAAACAACTTAAGAAAAATAAAGCTTTACGTATGCTGGAAATCTATTTATAACTCAGGTCTCACTTAATACAGACATCTCATTGTTCTATGGCAACGACTGACGACGACAGTGTTTACTGACGTTATCTGGTGTCTTGGACTGGACCTTAGACTGTACATGGGGGGGATCTGGCAATTTTTAAAGGCAAAGGGTTAAATAGTCAAGTCACAAAAGTCATAACTTTCAAGTGTCCGTTTACTATTTATTTTTCTGCCTGTGCTGGGAATTGAACCAACTCCACTTTGGTTGCATCTTTTAAATTCACTCCTGGTTTTATCTGTCCTACCAACTTGCAGCACCTGTGAAAGTAATTTTTTTCTTCTTCTTCTTCCGTCCTTAGCCACCGACCGTCAAAGCAGTCAGTGGCCATTACGCCTAGTGGCGTCTTAGGGCAACAGCAGATAGGTTTTCTTTGCCATTGTTTCCCATCACGCCTAGTGGCATCTTTAGGGCAACGGCAAATCAACCCATTTGCTGTTGTTTCTGTAATCGAAGTGACTGGCAAACGGGTGATCAGCCCGTTGTGATGAAAGTAATTTGTTGTATATAAATGACTGTCCTGAATTCTACTGCCCGTTGTGGTTGGTCCACAAGTCTAGTAGTGAACAATAACAAGGATTGATTTGTGTTCTTTCTTTCCAGGAACGTGACAGTGACCTGAACAAGGAAGAACAGCGTCAAGAAGAGAATGACCTACTTAGGAAGCAGTTTGCCCAGGCTGCAAATGCTTTCCATTCATGGCTGACACAGACTAGGTAAGCTATCAGCACTTTGATATATGTAGGTCATCAAGACAGTTACATTCACTGGTTGTCCATATGTGTTTGCTTACCTTCGTGGTATGATTGAGGCAAATAATTTTAAGAATGCCATGAACAGCCAAGAATACCAACCAACGAGGAATGCTTAAGAAGATCTAGTGGACAAATAAATTTAATAACAAATGTAAGGAGAAGAAAGATAAATCAACCTTCATAGAATGTGTGGTGAGAAGAGGAACACGGCCTTTCTATATTTCTCATGTTTCCTGTCTGTGACTGTGACATGTAGGGTAACCACAGGATGAGTATATAAAGAAACCACTGATCAAAAAAAGATAAAAAAAATTATCTGTTTAAAGCAGAACAAACAGCATTACACTTTAAAATAAAAAAGATTAAAAAAATTATCTGTTTCACACTTGTTTTGCTCTTTGTCTTGTGTCAGTCTCTAGGGAACACTAACAAGATCTACATTTGTTGTTTGCTCTGTGTCTTGTGTCAGTCTCTAGGGAACACTAATAAGATCTACATTTGTTGTTTGCTCTATGTCTTGTGTCAGTCTCTAGGGAACACTAATAAGATCTCACATTGTTGTATTTTTTCTCTATGTCATTGTGTCAGCTCTAGGAACACTAACAAGATCTACATTTGTTGTTTGCTCTATGTCTTGTGTCAGTCTCTAGGGAACACTAACAAGATCTACATTTGTTGCTTGCTCTATGTCTTGTGTCAGTCTCTAGGGAACACTAACAAGATCTACATTTGTTGTTTGCTCCATGTCTTGTGTCAGTCTCTAGGGAACACTAACAAGATCTACATTTGTTGTTTGCTCCATGTCTTGTGTCAGTCTCCAGGGAACACTAACAAGATCTACATTTGTTGTTTACTCCATGTCTTGTGTCAGTCTCTAGGGAACACTAACAAGATCTACATTTGTTGTTTGCTCCATGTCTTGTGTCAGTCTCCAGGGAACACTAACAAGATCTACATTTGTTGTTTTTACACCATGTCTTGTGTCATCTCTAGGGAACACTAAACAAGATCTACCCATTTGTGTTGTTTGCTCCATGTCTTGTTGTCCAGTCTCCAGGGGAAACACTAAACAAGATCCTCTACATTTGTTTGTTTGCTCCATGTCTTGTGTCAGTCTCTAGGGCAACACTATACAAGATATCTACATTTGTTTGAAATGCTCCATGTCCCCTATTGTGTCAGTCCCTCCAGGGAACACACTAACAAGATCTACATTGTTGTTTTATCTCCAGGTCTTTGTGTCAGTCTCCAAGGGAAAACTAACAAGGATCGACATTTGTTGTTTACTCCATGTCATTTTGTGTCATTGAAGTTTTCCAATGGAGGTTGCAGACGTGGTAAGTAAGCGCACTAGGCAGAGTTACCAGTTTGTTTTTTTCTCCTTTATGTGTGATGCAATGTGACAACTGATAAAATTGACAATATAATGTTGACATTACCAAACATAACAAAGCATGTGGACATCCAGGTTGGTGTTTGACTTGTGTACATAATTAGTTTCTGTGTGTACATGTATACATCTTGAGAGTTATTATTTGTGTTCGTAAATTTGTTTCTGTGATGCATAATGACATCCAGAGACGTTAGATTTTGTGTGGTACATAACATAATATAACTTATTGTGTACATGCGAGAATCCAGAGTAGTGACATCTGACAAGTATGCATAACTAATGTGCATGTGAGTCAACATGTGACATCCAGTCTTGATACTGACTTGTGAACATAAATTTGTTTCTGTAGTGTACTTACAGCCTAAACCTACTCCGAAGTTGGAGAACTAGACCTAATTTAACTTGCTGATTTGAATCAATAGTATACAGTTTTGGTCATGAATTTAAAAACTGTTGTTTCAATAGAAGCTATCATCTCTTGGCATACTGGCATTTCAGTCAGCGTAGCAACCTGTATTGTCTTTTCATTTACTTTTCCAAGTCTCCATTAACAAATTGAAAGTCTGTTCTCAGAGTGTATATTTTTAATACAATGACCCCCCCATCTCCCCAAATAATTTAGAACACATATCTTTATCTTCTCTCCCTGGGATCCTAAACCCCTAAAACTGAACAAAGCAGACAGATGGCCATTCACGCCAAGCTGGACGTTTGGAAGGTGCCAAGCAACCAAACTGTCCTCATTTTGACTCAGCGCGGTTTAGCCATCCATCATTGCTGTGCCTCAATTCTGGTTCGTGCTTTGCATCACAGGCCTCCACTTGATCTCTGCCCAGGTTGCTCTTTGGTGCTGCCTGTCCTTTGGTTCTGCCAGGTTGTTCTTGGTCTGCCTGTCCCTTTGGTCAAGCCAGGTTGTCTTTGGTCCTGCTCAGTCCTTGGTTCTTGCCAGAGTTGAGTTATGGTCCACCTGTCCCTTTGATCTGACTTGTACTGTGGTCTGTCAGGTTGTTTTTTTGGTCTACCTGGTTATATGTCTTTGGTCTGCCAGATTTGTCATTGAGTCTGCCTGTCCTTTGGTCTGCCCAGGTTGTCTTTGGTTCAGCCTGTTTCTTATGGTCTGCCAGGTTGTCTTTGTCTGCCTTGTCTTTCGGTCTGCCAGGTGGTCTTTGGTCTGTTGCCAGGGTTGGTCTTGGTCTGCCATGTTGGTCTTTTGGTCCAGCCTTTCTTTCGGTCCTCCCCAGTCCTTTGGTCTGCCTGTCCTTTGGTCCTGGCCAGGTTGTCTTTGGGCTCACTGTCTTTGCGTTCTGCCCAGGTTTGTCTTTGGTCCTGCCATGTCTTTGGTCTGCCAGGTTTGTCTAATGGTCTGGCCATGTTGTCTTTGGTCTGCCCTGTCTTGGTTCTGCCAGGGTTGTTTTTGGTCTGCCTGTCCTTTGGGTCTGGTTTGTCTGTTGGTCTGCCAGTTTTGTATTTGGTCTAGGCCTGTCTTTGGTCTGCCAGGATGTTCCCTTTGGCCACCCCCCCCTGTCTGTCTTTGGTCTGCCTGGTTGTCTTTGGTCTGCCAGGTTGTCTTTGGTCTGCCAGGTTGTTTTTTGGTCTGCCAGGTTGTCTTTGGTCTGCCTGTCTTTGGTCTGCCAGGTTGTCTTTGGTCTGTCTGTCTTTGGTCTGCCAGGTTGTCTTTGGTTTGCCTGTCTTTTCTATGCCAGCTTGTCTTTGGTCTGCCTGTCTTTGGTCTGCCAGGTTGTCTTTGGTCTGCCTGTTTTTGGTCTGCCATGTTGTCTTTGGTCTGCCAGGTTGTCTTTGGTATGCCTGTCTTTGGTCTGCCAGGTTGTGTTTGGTCTGCCTGTCTTTGGTCTGCCAGGTTGTCTTTGTTCTGCTTGTCTTTGGTCTGCCAGGTTGTCTTTGGTCTGCCAGGTTGTCTTTGGTCTGCCAGGTTGTCTTTGGTCTCCCTGTCTTTGGTCTGCATGTCTTTGGTTTGTCTGTCTTTTGTCTGCCTGTCTTTGGTCTGCCTGTCTTTGGTCTGCCAGGTTGTCTTTGGTCTGCCTGTCTTTGGTCTGCCTGTCTTTGGTCTGCCAGGTTGTCTTTGGTCTGCCAGGTTGTCTTTGGTCTGCCTGTCTTTGGTCTGCCCAGGTTGTCCTTTTGTCCTGGCCTTGATTCTTAGGTTTGCCTTGTTCTTTTGTCTGCCTGTCTTTGGTCTGCCAGGTTGTCTTTGGTCTGCCTGTCTTTGGTCTGCCAGGTTGTCTTTGGTCTGCCTGTCTTTGGTCTGCCTGTCTTTGGTCTGCCAGGTTGTCTTTGGTCTCCTATCTTTGGTCTGCCAGGTTGTCTTTGGTCTGCCTGTCTTTGGTCTGCCAGGTTGTCTTTAGTCTGCCAGGTTGTCTTTGGTCTGTCCCTGTTTCTTGGTCTGCCTACGTTTGTTTTTGGGCTGCCTGTTCTTTGGTCTGCCAGTCTTTGGTCTGCCAGGTTGTCTTTGATCTGCCTGTCTTTGGTCTGCCAGGTTGTCTTTGGTCTGCCTGTCTTTGGTCTGCCAGGTTGTCTTTGGTCTGCCAGGTTGTTTTTTGGTCTGCCAGGTTGTCTTTGGTCTGCCTGTTTTTGGTCTGCCAGGTTGTCTTTGGTCTGCCTGTCTTTGGTCTACCAGGTTGTCTTTGGTCTGCCTGTCTTTGGTCTGCCAGGTTGTCTTTGGTCTGCCTGTCTTTGGTCTGCGAGGTTGTCTTTGGTCTGCCTGTCTTTGGTCTGCCAGGTTGTCTTTGGTCTGCCTGTCTTTGGTCTGCCAGGTTGTCTTTGGTCTGCCTGTCTTTGGTCTGCCACTTTGTGTTTTGTCTGCCTGTCTTTGGTCTGCCAGTCTTTGGTCTGCCAGGTTGTCTTTGGTCTGCCTGTCTTTGGTCTGCCAGGTTGTCTTTGGTCTGTCTGTCTTTGGTCTGCCAGGTTGTCTTTGATCTGCCTTCTTTGGTCTGCCAGGTTGTCTTTGGTCTGCCTGTCTTTGGTCTGCCAGGTTGTCTTTGGTCTGCCTGTCTTTGGTCTGCCAGGTTGTCTTTGGTCTGCCTGTCTTTGGTCTGCCAGGTTGTCTTTGGTCTGCCAGGTTGTCTTTGGTCTGCCTGTCTTTGGTCTGCCAGGTTGTCTTTGGTCTGCCTGTCTAATGCGTTTTTTTAATGTGTGATATGTATGTTTTCATTACCGGTATCTGTCACATTTTATCTCGTGTTTTTTTATATGTGAAACATATGTTTTCATTATCCAAAATTTTACTATTAAGTTCTCACATCTTTTGAAGGATGAAATGTCATGTGATTGTTTTTTTTTAATTACTGAAATTTCAAAAGATGTTTTTACTTTTGTGCTGAATATTTATATGATATTGAAATGTCATACAGTGTTCTTCATTTTGTGCCAAAATTTCATAGGATGTTCTTTGTTTTGTGCTAAAATTTCATTAGGTTTTTTTTTTATTTTTTTCTTACTGCTTCTCAACATTCTACCTTGTCTGTCAACATTCTACCTTGTCTGTCAACATTATACCTTGTCTGTCAACAGATCTGCAATGATGGAAGGATCTGGCACATTGGAAGAACAACTGGAGGCCACCAAGGTAACACAGTCCAGTGGGGTGGTGTGGGGGGAGAGTGTTCATCTTTTACTTTGTGCTGAATATTCAAAGAAAAAAGGGAGTTAATGTTGTCTACATCTTTAGGTCCAGAGCAACACCACATTTGTCCACAACTGTGTAGACTTGCAGTTGTCTGATTTTGGCCAAACGACAGAAATAATTTATGTAGCAACCTGGTTTTGAGAGGAAAAATCTGCTGCTTGTTGTTTACACACAAACATTTTGTTAGGATAAAGAGTGTGAATAATAAACAAAAAATATCACTTTATATTATTGATCGGACTAATAAGAAATGGACAAACTAATGATCTGTGCCAATTGTCCATGTAGGGACCAAAAAACTAGTGAGATCTAAGCATGGAAACACCTGAGACGAGTGCCAATATGAAAACAAAGAAATGGTCATGGATTTAAGATACTGTTATCTGTAAAACTTGACAGCATAAACTGTCAGAGTGACTGCACTGAAACGTAGTGACCCAACATAATTGAGATTGTACTTGACTCTACAATTTTCAAAGTTGTATCTTGTCTATTGTGTAGCTGTGAAACATGGAGAAGAACGAAAACAGCAAGCAAAAAGTTAGACTTTCATAAATTGTTGCTTACGTCAAATAGAAGGATTGAAGTTTTATGACTTACTTACTTACTTAGTCGTTCCCCTTCTACCGTGAGGTGTAGAGGTTTGGAAGAGAGAGTGCCAGACTATCCTATCGGCTGTCTTCCTCCTGGCCTGGTTCCATTCTAGTCCTCGGTCCTTCAACCATAATGTGCTTTTTGAGTACAGGTCAACTCTTCTGAGGAATCCTCGATTTATGCCTCTCCAATGCTGCCTTTCTTTGATGCCTCCCTTTCGGTCTATAATAGCTCCGAGGTATTTAAAGTGGTCGACCTGCTCCAGGACCTGTTCTCCCAGCTTAATCTGATGTCTTCTTTCTTCTCATGATATCACCATGGATTTTGTTTTAGAGCTGCTTATGACATCCCTCTCTTTATCAGCTCTTCCTTCCAGACTTGCAGGTTGGATTGGAGATGTACCTCTGATTTAGCAATCAGGGCAACATCATCAGCAAATGCCAGCTCTGAAATACAGACCTGTCTCATCTTCCAGTACCCCACTGAATACTTTCTTGTTCTCTCCTTACATGCCTTGATGACATCGTTCATGAGGAGTATGAAAAGACGAGGTGACAGGATATCACCGTGTCTTACACCAGTGGTGTTCCTGAACTCTTCTGACTTATGGTTTGCTGTCCTCACATAATTTCTGCAAGACTTGTAGAAGCTCTGTATAGCATGAATCAGAGGTGCTGGAATGTTCTTCCTTGCCAAACAGTTCCAAAGTTTGCTCCAGGGGACCCTGTCAAACGCCTTTTCCAGATCTATGAAACAAAGATGGATCTCACTCTTATACTCAAGAGCCTTTTCACTCAACTGTCTGAGTGTGAAGATTAGGTCTTGAGTACTTTGGTTTGCTCAGATTCCGCACTGGACCTCATCCAATTGTGGCTCAGCTAGGCGTCGGAGTCTCTGCTCAAGGATTCTAGAGTAGATTTTACCAGGGACACTGAGAAGGGATATGCCTCTATGGTTTCAACATTGTCGATTGTCACCCTTTTTGAAAATTGGTGTTATGATGGCAATCTCCCAATCCTTTGGTATGGTCTTGTTGCACCATGCTGCCTGTAGGAACCTTAAGAGTAATAGGTCGCCTGATGCTCCCATGTACTTAACCATTTCTGGTGTTATACCATCATGCCCTGCTGCTTTGCCCATCTTGATTTTCTCCAGTGCTGCCTTCAGTTTTTCCATCTTTATGTCATCTTCACCATCATTGGTTTTCTCTTCTGTGCAAGTGGTTATCATTTCTGATGCTTCACCATGCTCACCATCAAGGAGTTCTGAGAAATATTCTTTCCATCTTTCCATTACTTCCTTCGGGGCAGTAAGCAATTTGCCTTGCTTGTCCTTTATAAATTTGAGAGGGCATTGTTTTTTCTTCCTCGTGTTCTTTAGGGTCTTATAGAACAATTTCTGGTTTTCTTGTGCATCTTTTTCTAGCTTTTCTCCAAATTCTTCCCAGGACTTTTGTTTTGCTGCTAGCACTTTGTTCTTTGCTTCTGTTCTGAGTATCACATATTCTCTATATTTCTCTATTTGTCCTGTTGTGTTTTTAGCTCCTAAGTATTGTTTCCATGCCATTTTCTTCTCTCTTATTTTCTCTTTGACTTCCTCTGTCCACCAAGGTGTCCTCTTTCTCTTGTTCTCAAGTGGACTTCACCACATGCTTCTGCAGCAGCTGTCTTTATGATGTCCTTGAATTTAAGCCAGAGGGTTTCCAAGTCATCAGGTTGTTCTTCTGTGTTGCTCACCGCTGCAGCAATAAGCCCCTGATATCTGGTCTTAATTTCTGGCTCTCTCAGCTTGTAGGTTTTAATGCTCATTTCTTCTGTTCGTTTACTTAGTTTCTTGATTGATGTTGGGCAGTTCCTAGGCTGAGCAACTTTTTCAGTTGTTCTTTTGATTGTAAGCAGGTAGTGATCACTTCCAATCTCTGGCCCCCTCCAGACTCTAGCATCTCGGACATACTTGAATGAAGTTGTATGACAAGGTCACTAATGTGGAGCTGATGACAAGAACTAGACAAGTGCCTGTGGAACAAGAGATGAGAAGATGTTGGAGATGGAAAGGACACACATTGAGACAACCTGGCGGTCCTTGTTCTAGAATCCTCTAGAGAGAGGAAGACCAAAGAACATGTGGACAATAGAACTGGAGACAGACATGAAGATGATGAAGAAGTCAAGGAAGGACTTTGAGTGGACGGCACGGGTCAGGAAATCTTGGTATAAGTTTCTTGAAGGTCACTGCTGCTTGAAGGTCAATGCTCCTGGACAAGTTGACAAGTGAAAGAAGAAGAGGAAGTAACTTGTTTACGTTTTTGAGCTGTTGGTTGATGAAGTTGATAGAAGATCTTTACTTTAAGATAACATTGCTCTAGTTCAGGATCATGTCAGCTGGGGGAAGTAAGGGGTGATTTGACGTGTTTTCATATATCATTATCATTGTTCTTTGAGCTCCTTACACTTATTTCTCAGACATCTTATTATCTCTCAGACATCTTATTATCTCTCAGACATCTTATTATCTCTCAGACATCTTATTATCTCTCAGACATCTTATTATCTCTCAGACATCTTATTATCTCTCAGACATCTTATTATCTCTCAGACATCTTATTATCTCTCAGACATCTTATTATCTCTCAGACATCTTATTTCATTTATGTGCACATTCCTGCTGTGTGTTGTACATTGTTATTTGTTTATATTTGAGGACTATCAATGCCTGAGCTGTTA
>JAMPIV010022576.1:0-7500 GCA_024509875.1 Oreohelix idahoensis
GCTTGATATGCTCTGGGGCAAGGTTTCTGCAAAAGAAAATGGGAGGGATGGGGGGAGCTGCAGTGATGCTCCTGTGCTTCATAAGAAGTTATCAAAGACAAAGAAATAAGAAAAAGGGCTAGCTTTATCACACTTGTTTGTTGTTTTTTTTTAAACATTCTCTACACACTGTTGTTTCCTTACTTCTTCTGTTATCACATCTGACATGACACTTCCTGCCAGGTATTGTCTCACTCGTTTTGTTATAATTACCGCAGGTGAAAACTCCATCACCGCTGCCGCTACCAACATCATCAACACCAGTGGCAACAGCAGCTTCATCAGCTCCACCAACCTTTCTGTACTATCAAGTCAAGACATCACCGCCGCCAGGACAAGACTACGGAGTCCCGGGGGAGGAGGACCGGGCTGCAAGCATTGAGGCACAGAGTGAGTAAAATAGTGTATGTATGGGGGTGGACATGTAGGGAACGGAGAGTATAGTAATTCGTATTCCCATTCAAACGGCCTAGGAATGTATAGGAAGAGTGAATCTGATAAGAGCTAGAAATGCGCACGAGGGAGTTCACCCTACTGTAGTACTAGGATGCGTTAAAATGAGTAGTTACAACCTTCAAAGTCCTAAGGCTGAAGGTGATGGGGTAGTAAACCTTCAGGAGCTCGGATGAGTAGAGGGAGTTCCAACAACAGGGTACTAGGGATGAGGTAGAGCGGTGAGTTACAATCTTTTAGTTAATAGGTATGGAGTAGAGGGAGTACACAATTCAGGTACCATAGGATGCGTAGAGGGAGTAGACTCTTATTAGTAATAGGTATGAGTAGAGGGAGTACAACTTTCAGGTACTAGGGTGCGTAGAGAGTGATACCTCTATGTAGTAATCGGATGAGTAGAGGGAGAGTACATCTTATAGTAATAGGATCGCGTAGAGGGGAGTACACCTTCAGGTATACTAGGATGAGTAGAGTGCGAAGGGGGGGTACATCATTTAGTACTAGGATGAGTTAGAGGGAGTACATCATCAGGTACTAGGAATGAGTAGAGGGAGTAGTTACATCTATTAGTAATTCGTAAGAGTAGCGGGAGTACATACTTATCGTAAATAGGTGAGTAGGGGAAGTACACAATCAGGTACTAGGGATGAGGAAAGAGGAAGTCCATCTTTTAGTCTATGGCCGCGAATAGAGTGAAGTACGTCATCAAGGTACTAGGGAAGAGTAGAGGCAGTACATCCTATAAGTAACTAGGATGAGTAAAAGTGCCGTAACCTTTTCAGGAAACTAGGATGAGTGGACTGACGTACTTCTTCTAGTACTCGGCGGAGTCATCTTCTTCTTTGATCCTTAGCCGCCGACCGTCAAAGCAGTCAGTGGCCATTACGCCTGGTGGCGTCTTGTAGGGCAACAACAAATTGATTCACTTTGCTCGGTCGGCGGCCATCCTTCGTACAGTGCCCCAACTCTGGTTCATTCTTTGCATCTCAGCCTCCACAGTCCTCCGCCAAGTTGTTTTTGGTCGGCCTCTCTTTCGCTTTCCTTCAGGGGTCCAAAGCATAGCTGTTCTTGTGATGGCATCGCGGTCTCTTCTGAGGACATGACCAACCCAGCTCCAGCGTCTGCCAGCTATGATGGTGTGCATGTCCTCTTGCTTGCTACGAGTAAGCAGATCTTGGTTGGTGATGGTATTCGGCCAAAAATTTCGGAGAATTTTTCTTAGGCATGTTTGTGTGAAAAGAGGACAATTTCGACATTTCCTTCTCTGTAACTCTCCAGCTCTCCGAGCCATAGAGAAGCACAGAAAGCACACAGCTCTGATATAATCCTAATTTTGTGCTTGTGCTGTACTGAGAGGACTTCCAGATGTTGTTTAGACTAAAAAAGGCTGTTCTTGCTTTGTTCATTCTGTTGTTGATGTCTTTGCTTGCTCCGCCGTCTGGTGTTACTATGCATCCTAGGTATGTGAAGGCATCAGGTACTAGGATAAGTAGAGGAAATACACTTTTAGGTACAAGGATGAGTAAATCACTGTTCTCGAATTAGGAAAGGTAAGGGCAGTTAGGAAGGGAACAGGTTAACCCACCTCATAAAAATGCTGGACCTAGTATGATGAAGTCTCTAACAACATAGGGGAGTGAAGTGTTAGCGACCACCGTACTAGCTCAAGTGTTAGCGACCAGTTGCCTTTCTCACTGCCTCTGCCTTTTCTAACTCAAGAGCAGAGTCAGGTACACATTTACAGCTAATTAGACTGGAACGTGGTGCTACAGGGTTTCGACCCTGCAACCCCGTAACTTTACCGCCAATAGGCATGCGCTCTCACCGCTTAGCCAATCGGACGCTCTCGGTGAAAAATACAAGTGAAAAAAAACAAAACAAACAAACAATCATTTACGTCACCTGACTTGCAAAAATACGACATAGTAATATAATACTTACATACTTAGGTGTTCCTATTCTACCCTGGGGTGTAGAGGTTTGCCAGAGAGAGCGCCATACTATCCTTTCGGCTCTCTTCCTCCTGGCCTGGTTCCAACCTAGTCCTCGGTCTTTCAGGATTTGTCTAATGTTGTCATCCCAGAGAACTGTGTGTCGTCCTGGAGGTCTGGATCCCTGGCTCTTAGTTTCCAATATTTGTCGTGGTAGCCGATCTTCTTCCCTTCTGCAGACATGCCCAAACCATCTTAGTTGGGACTGTTTCACTTGGATTTGCAGGAGCTGGGTTTTTAAGGCCCTGACGTATCGTCAGATTGCGGACCATGTCTACTCTTGCCATTTCAACTACCTTCCTCAGATACCTCATTTCTGAGGTTTGGAGCTGGCTTCTGTTGGTTGCAGGCATTGCTCATGACTCGCATCCATTCATCAAGACTGGGACATAGGTGGAGCGGTATACAGCTACCTTCGTCTTCTTGCTAATTTCTTTTTGCTGAGGAATCCCCGATTTATAGCCTGAAAAAGTCTCCCAGCTGCTGCTCTTCGAGTAGTCTACTCTTCTTTGATGCATTTCTTCCAGTCTATGACAGCTCCAATCTATTTAAAGTGACATAGTAATATAATTACGACACAGTCGTTCTAAGTACAGCAATGGTGGAGACCAACAATAAAAAATGCTGATACAGAAACGACTAGAATCTTCCGTTGCGGTTTGGCTGTTCTATGTAATCTTCTATTCACTGTGGCACCATCATTTAAAAGCCCCTTTCAATTATATCCCCATATAGAGAATTGTATTATAGTGCGTTTCAAAAAGGGTCCGAACGACGATTGGGAAGGAGAAAAAGAAGGTAAGAATATTCATGCTAGGCGGAGGCTTGATGAAAAAGACATGAAATTTTTTTGAATAAGAAAGTACTTTAGATTTTCAAGGTTTAAAGGTTTTACCTTGGTAACCAGTTAATGAATGTACCGATCAGTGAGGATACACAAATTTGTCATTGCAATGAGCTAAATTCAGCGGTAACACGATCTTATTTTGATGCGAGACTGCGCACAAGTAATTTGCACGGTCACAAGGGAACAAGGGTAGGGGGGGTAGGCAGAACCTTCTCCTGTATATTTGACATGTGTGTGGTACATTTTTTCTAGTGGAGAACCTCCAGTAACAAGGACTGATGTTCCGATTGTAGATTTAAATGCTCCATGTCCTCAGACCTAAGAATCCTGAAGTTTTTTGTAAAGAAAAAAAAGCCTTTAGTTTGGTATTGATGAGTGACTGAAGTTGTTAACAACCGTAGAAACCTTAGGGTAGTAGTTTGGGGTACCAACGTTTTTCTGCATGAATTGTGGAGTTGGCAGGATGAAAATCTCGATTCAGCTCGAAAGTTTTATAAAGTCTTGTCGATAAGAAGGGAGGCATGATGGGAGAGGGGGGGGGGGTACAAAAGGCAGATCCACCTTGAATCGTGCCAAGTAATTTCTGATGTACATGTAACGCTGAGCAAGTAAGATGTACTTGTGCATATTGAACCCCCTATACAAAACTCGTTTAAACGGGGTCAGAAGATGTTAACTAAAAAATAAAAAGTGTGATGGGCTAGTAAGTTGATGATTATACCGTAGAATGAAGGATTAGATTTCAATAGTTTCGAGGGGTAAGTTGTCTAATATAATTCGAATGTTAGAGGGGTTTTTTTAACTGATTAGTACTTTGAGTGGTGATGTTTTGAGTTCTTAGAGAGACATAAAGGAGGTAATCAAAAAGATTGAACCTGTGAGTGAGTGTGATTAAACATGTTGTGTTGTATATATTAGCTTATCCATTTGTGGATATACTGAAACTTAATAGTGAATCTCATTGCATGAAGCAGGTGAGGGGGTATGTTGGAATATTTTTGTTAAGTGGGACCATAAGAAGCGAAATGTGATTGGTTATACATATGACACATGAGATTGGATGAGTGTAACATGTCATGAGATTTAAAGGTTTTTTGAGAGAAAAATAATTCAGTTCAGGCACGAGGTCTAGATGATTAATTATTCGACAATTCTCGGCTGAACGAAAACGATTTGTCCCATTTTTTTTCTTATAGTCCAGTGGTACGAGAAGTTCGTGGTTAAGATATAAAGACTTCACATGTACACCATAGTCTGTGATTCTAGACTGTGGTTGTGATTGGACGGCATATTTAGACGGGTTCCGAAGATATACATGACTACAGTTGAGAGGTTTTAATGTAATTTTCAGCTGCCAAGTGTCCTATAAAGAGAGGACGAATTGCGAACAACAGAAGTTCAGTGCTAGAGTTCGCAATTTGAATTATTAAAGTGGCAGTCTCAAGACAGTATTACTTTTCAAGTGTACGGATTGAGATTAGACATTGTTCTAAATATGGAAAAAACATATTATCTTATTGTAAATGTTATTAACAATTGACTATTGAATTCAGGTTTCATAACCCCTTGTTTTGTAAATGGATTTGATCCCTAATTATTATAGTAGGAGTGCAAATCTTAAAGAATATATTTATTATCCTATTATAATAGAATCCATAGCATAATATGGTTAATAATGCGTAATGTCCCATTTGAAGAAACAGGAATTGTGCTGTTAATTCAGTATGGGACGGAAGTTTAAGAAACAATTAAAATCCACACTCTTTAAAAATATTGTCGGGCAAATAAAAGATAATCTCGTTAAGATACATCCCAGTATTGTTTTGCTTCTGAAATATTTGTGAGATATTGAGGAGGATAAGTCAGCATTTTATTCGTACTTTTCCAAGAGGTATCCTGCTTCCTGCATGTTGAAGAAAATTAGATATTAGGTTTTTCATTGTTTATGCACTGTGCGTAAGCGGGGGGGGGGGGTGGAATCGTAAACAAAATAGGAAACTGATAAATAATCCAGTATATTTGAAAGTTTACAGATAAGTATGGTGACCATATGAATCCATTTTTTTTTATCCAGATACAAAGGATGTTTGGAAAGTTTCAAGTACCATGCCTTTGGGTAGGGCGTAGTTGTAATTTTGCCTCCAGTACAATTTTACGTAAATATTTTGTTGCCTCTTAAGACGATGTTAAAATTCTGGGTATCACGCTGAATGAACGTTTGTCTTCCTATCTGGTTTGTTTACCTCCATCTTAAACTGTAAAGTTAGATGCTATTCTTACAGTGTCTCCAGAATATTAGAGGTTTTCTACATCATCAACATGTCAAAAAAGTGTGTTTCTCGGCCGAAATTTTAAGTTTGTGGTGAAATGTCACCGTTTCTTGTGCTTGAATTACCATGGACATTCTACCAAATCTCTGGTTCTAATCGGACACCCCTATTTTAACTATTTTCTGTACTTCCATTTCTTGGTTTAGTGTGTTGTTGTATATAATTGTGACTGATATATATATGTAGGATGTTATTAGAAAGATAGAAATGAGCGTTACTTAACATGCGATGGCCATAAAATATGAATGATATGAAAGGTATAAAATATGGAACGGGATTTAAGAAAGAGTTAAGGGCGAAGAAAGTTTTTTACCACGCTGGAATTGGGTGTGTCTGGTAAGGGAAAAGTGATAGTATTAGAGGGCAAGTCACTGCATTGGATGAATGGTAATAATTATGAACGTGACCTTTCGGTAGGCGTTGGTAGATTTGACAGTGCCTATAATACCGCTTGAGGTAGTTTTTAGTTTTTCGATTAATGCAAGGGTAGGTGGACACAAATCAATAGACGTGTAACTAGAGACACAACCAGAGGGTCGAGGGAAGGTGGCAAAAAAGTGGACGAATTGAGTAGAGACAGATATACACCCGGAGAGAGTGTAAGCTTAAAGGATTTGAAAGATGCGTTTTCAAGGTGTTAAATCGAATTAATTTACTCATTACTATTAAGGGGTTGAAAGCCCCTCTCAGATACATGTTTGATGATGTTAAATATTTTGATGAAATTTTTTGTTTTTAATTACTTTGATAAGGACAACTAAGAATTTATGATAGAACCATATAATTTTGTTTAAACTGAGAAGTAACATGTCCCCTTTAAAAAACTAGCGAACAATAGGACCATATGGAATGTTGCAATTATTTAATGGAAGCAAGTGGTTGGCTTGCAGACATGATTGAATCTTTCAAAGGCATAAAGCTGTCAAACATTGTGAAAAGTATATATAACTAATCCGTCCACTTTTGTCACATCTTATTCCCACTAACAGATGCAGGATCTGTAAACTACGTAAAAAGTTTCCGGTTCACGTGATGTTTTTAACAATAGGATTGCACGAACGCCTTGAAATAGCGCGCCATCACTTTTAATTTAATTTAATTATTGTGGTCCGTTTTATAATTTTCCTATCTTAATATTGGCCACAATGAAAGTAATGCGAGGCTGGGGATTGATGATAATAAACGTAGGAGTATGACAAAACATGCATGGAAAAAACTGTTATGGGGGGGGGGTGGGGGGGGTTGTTTTTGGGGGGGGCTGGGGGGGGTTGTTGGTTGGTGGGGTTGGGTTGGGGTGGTTTTTTGGGGTGGTGTGGCTTGTTGTGTGTGTTGGTGGTGTTGGTATGTTTTGTTGTTTGTAGAGGCGGGGGGGGGGGGGGGGGGGGGTTTTGGGGGGGTGGGGGTAGGGAATTTAAGGGAGGGAAGGGGTAGGGGAGGAGGGGGGATTGGAGGGGCTGAGGGGGGGGGACGGGGTTGGGAGGGGGACTTGGGAGGGGGAGGGGGGGGGGGAAGGGGGGGGGGGGGGGGGGGGGGGGGGGGGGGGAGGAGGGGGGGGGGGGAGGGGGGGGAGGGGGAGGTTTGGGGGGGAGGGGTGGAGGGAGGGGGGGGGGGGGGGGAGGGGGGGGGATGGGGGGGAGGATTTGGAGGAGGGGGAGGGGGGGGAAGGAAGGAGGAGGGGAGAGAGGGGATGTGGGAGGGAAGAGAGGAGGGGGGTGGGAGGAGGGGGGGAAGGGGGGAGGGGGGTGGGGGGAGTTGAAGGAGGGGGAGGGGTGGGAAGTGGTGGGAGGGGGGGGAGGGGGGGGGGGGGGGGGGGGGTGGGGGGGGGGGGGGGGGGTTGGGG
>JAMPIV010022576.1:20000-90000 GCA_024509875.1 Oreohelix idahoensis
AAAAATCAATTTGCTAAAAGAAATAACATAAAAAATAAAATTGTCATCTGTGCACAGTCTAGGCTACACAATAATGTACCATCGTACAACAAATTGAAAATCTGACACACAGGTATGTGACCATGTGACCACGTGGGGAGTACAAACACACAGTACAACACATACACCAAAACTGCCCGCCCCATGAGAGGAGTATGGTGGCAGCATGACCTTTTCCAACCCAGATGAGGGAGAAACTGTGGTGACAAGATTTATTTTTAAAATAAAATTGTGCCTCGTTTAGGCGAGGCGCGCCCCGTTCAACCTAGTCGGTTATATTAGGGCGCATGTCCAGACAAAGAAGACCTTTAGATGTGATAAACATTATGATGACAAGTGAAACCTGTGATGGACTAGCAGCTTTATAAGAGCGGTAGATGAGGTTATTTGAGAGCGAACGACGAAACAGAAGAAGAAAGAACAAAAAGTCTTTTATCACATTAAATCCTTACTATAAATGTCTCATATCTTGGTAATGGTAAAGGATCCCGTTACACGCCCATTGAGGCATATTGGGAATATGGGGTTAGGCTCACATTTTCTTAATCGTCGCCACTCTAAGGATGATGTAGTCAGCATCACGCCGGCCGCCTTAACCTTCCCAGAGTTGCTCTGGTGCCCAATTCATGAGGCTGGGTCGACCCCGGAGCCGTATGCGGTCTAAAAAAATCCCCCCGGAACTGGGGATCGAACAGGGGACCACCGAGCTAGGAAGCCCCTGCGCTACCGCGGCTCCCTCATATCTAGGTTAAAAATCAATTTGTTAAAAAAAAAAAATTAAAAAGAGACAATCTTCATCCGGGCAGTCTAGTCCCTAGGTTACACTATAATGTAGTAGATCAGTCCTGGGCTCTCTTTAGAATGCCTAGATCTATGTCTAGTTTTTCATGCAGTCTACCAAATACAATTTTTCATGGTAGATACTTTTACAGTTTTTCAGCTGCACATAATAAAATAAACCCACATGCGTGCGAAACGAAGATAGCATGTAAGTCACACAAAAAAAATGTATTAATTGAAGACTCTAAAATATGTTCATTTGCAAGGAAAAAAATATGAAATTACATTTTTAAGAATTTTTTTTTTAAGAATACAATATTTAAGTACTAGTATTGCCTACACACACACACACACAAAATCACCCGTGTGTTACCGGAGTCCGAAAGCGAAGCAAAAATTAGTATCACTGCAACCTGGGATTTAGTCGCCTTTGTCGATACGCCCTTAAACAATGATTCCGGAGACAGAGTAATAGAAGATTTATTTTGATTTTTTGTTGTGTGGGTTTTAAAAAAAATACATACCAAGGCAAGGCTTTAAAAACTAACCTTACGTATCATAACCTTACGTATCACAGAACATGTTGTGATAAAACAGCTGTTACTTAATTAGTCAAATATTAATCCATTAGCTTTTTTCGTTCACTTCTTCATATGCCATTGTGACCTGTTTCTCCATTATTTCATAACCAGTGCATCAGAATAAATGATCGCAAGAGTGGCCAAGCTCACTGCGCTCATTTCAGACTTAACGGTCCTTAGTGTACTAGGAATATGTGTAGCATTTGTGTAGGCCATCGAGGGTCAAAAACGTGAGTTGTCTGATGCTCACTTTTTAATAATATTTCATGATACGTTCACTACCGTTGATAGATCGGACAGTGATTGCTGAAATACCTACTGCACGCGCGCATCCACGGCGTATGAAATCGTAACTAGAGCTCGGGTTGGATTAATGTAACTTCCGAACTCTCCAGAATATCCATTTAAAATTTCCCCAAGGTACGAAATCGTACCCATAAGAGTTTGCTTAGTCCGTCCGTGGGAAAGAGAAGAAACAGTCGCACCAGCTTCTCGCAGTGGCGATGATTGCACTATGCTCTGAGTGAAAGCTATCTTGAACATCCATTAAAAACACACATGCCTTTCAATCTTTCCATAGTGCATTGTCAATGTGTTAGAAATAACGCACCTGCTTTTCAGTACAGCAACGGAAACGGCGAGCATTGCACCGTGCTTCGAGTGGAAGCTATCTTGAGCATCCATAAGAATCATCCTACACAGACGTTCTCTTAATGTTGAAAAAAAAAAAACCCCATAGAGGCCAGTTATCTATTTTATTCGGATTTCACAAATATCTTCACAAGTAACCTGTCAAGAATAGATAAAGACGGTTGGTAATGTCGTTTCATAACAAAAACGTCACCCAATACCTTTCACGTTTTATTTTTTTAATTTTAACTAACATTATATTTAAACTACATAGGTGTTGATGGAAAAGATATAAGAATACTCAGTAACCTTTATTGGGAGCAAACTACCACAGTAAGATCTGGAAGGAATTATTCACCATACATAGACATAAAAAGAGGTGTCAGACAAGGTTGTGTGCTGTCCCCCTGCCTATTTAATCTATACACCGAAAAAATTTTCAAACAGATACAGGAAATACCAGGACTGAACATCAGTGGAAGGTCAATAAACAACCTTAGATATGCAGATGATACCGTGTTGTTAGCTGAAAGCGAACAGGAGTTACAAGAACTAGTGAAGCAAGTGAACAGTATAAGTCATGAATATGGACTCGCCATTAATATTGAGAAAACAAAAACTATGATAATTAGCAACACAGACGATAAGCCCACATTAAAGATAAGCGTAAATGGGAAAATCCTGGAACAAGTCAAGAGCTACGTATATCTTGGTCATATAATAACAGAAGATGGCAGATGTGAAACAAATCAAGAAGAGAATAGGAATGGCCAAAGCTACATTCAACAACATGAAACATATACTGACATCTAAACAGTTATCTCACAAATTAAAACTGAGAATCATAAAGTGTTATATATACTCTGCATTTCTGTATGATGTAGAAACATGGACGATGAATAAGCATTTGGAAGAAAGAATTGAGGCTCTTGAAATGTGGATATATAGAAGAATGGGGCGTATATCATGGAAAGAGAAGAAAACAAATAAGGAGGTCCTAGAAAATCTAGGTATGAAAAGAGAACTAATGAGGGAGGTCAAAGTTCGGTAGCTAAAATACTTTGGCCACATAAAAAGGCATAACACCTTGCAGAAGACTATAACAGAAGGGAGAGTTGAAGGCAAACGTGCAAGGGGAAGACAGCGCTATAAGTGGGAAGATAACATCAAGAGATGGACAGGAAAGAGTCTATCAGAGTGCACCACCAAGACAAGAGACAGAAGACGTTGGAGATCCATTACAACCAACCTTCGTTGTGGAGATGGCAGCTGATGATGATGATGTTTAAACTAAAGACGGAGGACTGAATTTCTATAAATACAAAAAACAAATCATCACAGGCAATAATTAAGGTAGACGAGTTTTCATTCCAAACAACACTTTAGAGGCAAGCTTTCCTGTCATCTTGCGATGTCGTCAATTTCCTGTGATTTTAGCTTTAGCCATGACAATCAGCACGGGGGAAAACCACTTGATCACTTAGGTGTATACCTCGTATTTCGGGATTTATTCGGACTATATTTGCTGATAGGACAGTTATATTAGTGATTGCGTTTATCAGTTGTCTGGGTCGCTCACGGGGCCTATATACCATAGTTGTGTGGGTGTCGTGAGAATGAACTTAAGGCCAATGATGCACTTTTTCGTGTGCAAAATTGGCTGTGCGTCCTTTCTCGATTTATTTACACTGCAAGGTGACGGCGACGTTTTGATGGTCATCGGTTTGATTCCCAGTAAGCCTATCACTTATATTTCTTTTCTGTTGTCTATTGTCATCCTTTATGTCCTACGAGTGCCTGTTAATTACCTTTATTTATTTGTTTACTTATTTACACCTACCAGAAGCATTCTGTGCTCATGATCAACTTTATGTAGCGCTTACGCGAGGACAGAACCCCAAACCATCTAAAAGGTTATATTCACGACGCAAGTTATCAATGAACAACCTTTAAAGATAACTGTAGATTTGTGATTAAAGAGATGTTACGTAATTAGTCAATTTACTTTATTGACTCATCTCCCTCTTCTCAGTTTTCTAAGTGTGGTTTTGAATCGGTTTTGATTGGTTTGGTTTTAAGGACTATGTTCGTTGCACACGGACAACTCCATCAGTGCTCCGATTTCCTCCCTTAGATCACACAAGGAGGATCTCAGTACGAACTCCGTAGCACCGGCGAGAATCCCAACGTGTGTATACAGGAATCACACATTCTATAAATACTTTTGTGGTGGGTAGGTTTCTAATTTTTAAATTTTGCCAGGGCAGCGGCCTGATAAGCCTACTCTTTACGATGTCCAACTACCGTGGGATTTTTAACGTGCGCAACTTGCACACGGCACCTCCTATTTTTTTCGCGCTTATCCGAGAAGTCTAGGCATCCGATCTCACTACCCATGAGACCAGGGGGGAATATGACATCATTTGGACCACTGGTTGTGGGAAAAAAAATTCCATAAATTATATTCCCTCAATTGGGAATTGGTTAACTTCTTTAAAGTTTGATTTAACCACTAACACCAACGCTGCAATGCCATATTCTTGGATTGGTACCATGCGTCCGGTTCATAGCTTCTTTAGTATATTCTCATCTGCTTCCTGGTTTTGCCAGCGAGTTTTTATTTTTAATAATTTTTTTTTTTATAATGTCTACGATGCAACTTGTTTTTTTTTTAATTTTTTTTTTTTAAATTTGAGTTTTCTTGGAGAAAAGGTGATCAAATGTAATAACTGAGTACTTCGGGTTTTCTTTTAGGCGCAGATTTTTGTCATTTAGCAGAAGTTTAGATCCCTCATGTTCGTTTTAAAGTGTATGTTGTTTCTGTCTTCGTTTACCCTGACTAGTATTACTGTGGACCACTCCTGTAATGATGATAACTTGCTGCATTCAAGTGCTGGCTGTTTTTACAGGTTCAAAAGACTAGGTCATTAGCAAAAAAAAAAAAAAAAAAAAGATTACGGGTTCAATTTTTTAAATAATATTTAATATTATATCATTTACACAGATGTACAATGTGAGTGATTAGACTCCAACATGTGGTACGCCCTGCACCATTGTCATATTATCGCCTATCTTATTAGTCCAATACGCCTAAGGCATATCCACGGGTTATACCTTTTCCTATTTCAAAACCAAGTCGCGAATTCTACAGCTAACCATATGGGGCATTACCAACACAGGAATTTAAATCATGCCCTAGTGGCTTATTAAAAGTAGTCAGTCCACATTATTGTTGGTTACCAAATATTACTGCCAAAGGTCATGAAGCACATATTGAGGTCACTGCATCTTGAATTCCGTGTAGTGTTGAAAATGAGGACATTCAATATCTCCGGCTTGTCTAATCTCTACGTGGATAAATGGTAAACGATCAAACCGTAATCTTAGAGAACTAATCTGAATGAGAACAAGTCAATTCGAATACTTTTAAAAACTTTCTTTTGTGTATTTTTGACGAGCATCAATGATTAATTACTTTTATAACAAAGCCATGACGTGACAGCGAGTAAATCCTGCCTCCAGCGAGGCTAGACAAACGTTTAAAATGATTGCCAAACAATAGCCGTCATCTGGTTTCTTGATTCGCTCAAGAGGCGCGACGGCACCAGGTTTGTCCCGTGTCACTAAATACCTTAACAAACGATTTATGAGGGACAATCTGTTGATTCACCATTGTTTTATAAGTTAGACTTTGTGAATTCCCAGTCGTGTTCTCGGCGATTTAAATGTCTTCTTCTGATAGGGACAATCTGTTGATTCACCATTGTTTTATAAGTTAGACTTTGTGAATTCCCAGTCGTGTTCTCGGCGATTTAAATGTCTTCTTCTGATAGGAAACTCTATACAGAGCGATACAACAGGACGCAATCTGATCATCAGAAGCAGTCCCCCCGTCGATCAAGTATTTCGGCCCCTTATTCTCCTTTGCATTCTAAAAAAAAAAAGGGGGGGGGGGGTCCTACCTGGGTCATGACTCCCAAGTGCCAGCCTCCTGTTGTAATCATTCAGTGAAATATCTTTCTGTTTATAGTCCAACATTTTTTCTGCATACAGGCATACCTCGCTTTATTGCGCTTCGCTTTATTGCGCTTCACAGATATTGCACTTTTTTTCAAATTATTCATGTTTATTTATTAGAACGTGCCTTATTCTTCCGATAAATTTTGGCTCAGATGCTTGTAGCGTGAGGTTTTTATTGGCTCTAGGATCAGTATAGTACTGACAATTACAGAAATAGAATTTCTGCAGAAAATGGTGAAGTCCCAGTGTCTGAGAGAACTACTGGTATCACAAATTAGTTACGGCTGTGAATGAGCTGATCTCGAAAAATTAGTAGAGTAGAGACAGTCATAAAAATGCCACCCCGCTGTGTAACTAACTGTGATATTAAAACAAGGAAACAGATTCCACTTAACAATTATAAAATTGACAAGTCGTTATCTCTATATCTCAGTCAGAATTATTCTGGAATAGTGTGATGCTACGTTATGTGTCTAGGGTATGTGTATGATGAAGTGTAAGTCACAACAACAGACAGATAAACAATTTAATTTAATCCACTACTTTTAACAACACTGTGACACTCACATACATATAACACTCTATGAGAATATCTTAAAGAAGTCACTCGTAACTTTTCAAATAACAATATGTATTCATTACTGGCATGAATGAATATGTGTCCTGATTCAACTACAAGGGAACCAGGAATCACAATCAATTTAAATTACAAGTTATGTACAGAATGTATTTAATATGAATATTGTAGTGAAATATATTATTACAAATGTTCTATGTGTGTCAGTTGTGTAGTAGTAAAATGAGGTAATACTGGTTTTGTTTTGTTCAAGCTCTGTTGGTATTTGTCATCATGACTTCAATAGTTTGTCTTTAGGGACTAGTATTGGAGATGTTCACAGTTCCTGATTTTAAGACAAGTAAATTCCCCTCTTAATGTTAATTTTACAAAGTCAGTTCAAGATGAGGGGACATAATGTTGAGCTCAGCTGGCCAAGTTAGCTTATCTGGCGTGATGGCGGCAGGAAAGGACTCCTCTGCTCGAATTCTCCTCTGGGCTCTGGAGACACCTCACTGATAGCTAAAAGGGCCAAGGAGTATGCTGTCCGACACTGGATTCAGCAAAGCTCTGACTAGGTGCTGCTCAGTACCATCAAGACCACTGTCCCTGAAATCAAGAAGGATGTACCTTCTACTTCATAACTAACTTAAACTCTCTTGTTACACTGATCACAACACAGCACAAACATTGAGTTCAGAGCATTAGGCCAACTGTCAGCTTCATTTGAAATACTTTATTCCAGTATTACCCTTCTTAATGGTTACTACGCCTCTGCAATTCCAGCATTATTTCTTTCTATTCAATCATCCAGGTGTCAGTGTACTGTTTGGCCATTCCATGCCGTTTTACTTCTCTCCGACACCCTCTGTTCAGGCTGGAGCATTACAGGCTTTACCTCACGTTGGCCACTGAACTACACATATATATACAGGCATAAATCAACAATTCACATTCAATTTTCATTAAAAGATATTGAATGTTCAAGCTTACCACAATTCATACGAATAAACACAGATACGTTGATTAGCAATGAATTCTGGCACAAACTGGCACAAATTCCCATCTGCTTATCTTCCAGGCTTTTATTTAGCCAAATATAAGCTGGCTTCAACGCACTGATGCTTTATCAATCTTATTTAAACAAGTGGTTTCGAACTAACGCTCCCAAGTGTGTATATCAGCGAGTCTGACCAATGATCCCCGTTTCGACAAGTGTTTGAAAAAATGTTACCTTTCCCCGTTTCCCCTAACAACCAAGATAGTATTTATAGCCCGACCAATCGTGGTTAGGCTTTCATTTGTTGCGCTCCAATCAATTTGGAGTTTACATGGTAGGCTATTTCTGTAACGTAAATTTTTTTTCAAACACGTTAAAAAAAAAATCTTATGAGCAGAAATGATTTTATGCTGTCAGGCACCCCCAATATTTTATTCTGGGTATAATTTATTAATTCCTGGACTATTTGCGTAACGTTTTACATATTATTTGTCAGCAAGCCCTAAGGAACCCAAAAATACAAATTTAAAGGAGCTACGTGGCTGCATTCAAAATATGCAATTTCTTCTACCTCCTGTTTCGAAGATGTGCTGTCTGGGTACTGTTATGTTTTCAACCGTAAACCCATCTAATGTTATCTTTTCTAATAAGAGTTTTTTTTATGATTTATAAACCTAACTCTGGGAAAGGGTAGTGTATTTTATCACTGTCCGTCTGAAAAAAAAGTTAGTGCTTGTAGTCTTACACGCGTGATGGCAGCATTTGTGTATCGCGCGAAGCGTGTTGCATGCGTTCCTGATTTTCAGCCCTCCCCTCTCTCTTTATCCTTTTGTCCATCTGTTCGTTCGTTTTGGTAACGTAATATAATTAATGTTAGGATTAATTTAGGTCATTACGCAGGGCCTCTCAATGTTTTTCTTAGAAATGCAGCACACGTTTCATTGAAGAAAGCGGGTAATAATACAGTAAGCTTTTACTATCAACGTGAAAGCGTTACAATTTGCAGACGAAGCATAAAACAAGGGGGATTTCGAGTACAGTCATTGTGACAGCACTGTTCTTTACCATTGCTCTTCTCTTTATTTATTATATGTATTTATTAGGCTTTATATTTACCTAATAATTTATATATGTGGATTAGAATATTTCATGACACCTCCCCTCTTAAAACAGACATTATATGTCAGTCCTTTATTCTATATACACATAGAGAAATTTATTATTATTTCTGGGGTTTACGGTGATTCTCATCACACGGATGGCGGCTTAAAAAATCCGCTCCCAAATTGGTTTTTCCAGATATATACTCAATGCTAAAATTATATGGAGCCAGAAGTAAAGACCATCGGAGTAACCTAGAGTTCTCATGCTTAGCCTGTGCTAGAAACGATAAAGGTTTGTGATCTGTTTGCAACTTAAATGCCTTCCCATATAGATAAATATTGAATTTCTTTATTGCCCATATTACTGCAAGACATTCTTTTTCGCTAGTTGAGTAGTTGATTTCAGCTTTATTCAACTTTCTGCTAGCATATGCCACTGGGCTTAATTCCCCATCCAATGCATCTGATTTCTGTAGTAGAGTTGCACCTAACCCAATATTACTTGCATCCGTCCTTACTATGAATTCTTGACTTAAGTCAGGTAATTTCAAAATGGGTTTACTTGTGAGCTTTTCCTTCAATTCTTGGTAAGTCATTTCACATTGTGGTGTCCATGTAATGCGATCTGGAAGTCCTTTACGTGTCAATTCTGTTAAGGGTGCACATATGGAATTAAAGTTTTTGATATACTTCTGGTAGAAACCACATAATGAGACAAAGGATCTCACGTCCTTCTTGGTTTGTGGTCTCGGGGCTTTCTGTAGTTTTTTCTAAATTCTTTGGGTCAGGGGTCATGTTTCCCTGATAAACTGTGTGTCCCAAAAATTCCAATTCTTTACATCCAACGCAACATTTTGTTGGTCGGGCTGTTAAATTTGCCTCCCTAAGTCGATCAAACAGCATGTTCAGAGAGTCAATGTGTTCCTCAAATGTTTCTGTTGCTATAAGGATATCATCCATAAAATTTGTTATACAGGGATTATTAAGAGGATCCAATAATTTTCTCATCATTCTAGAGAAGACACTAGGCGCATTCTTCAATCCAAATGGCAATCTATTAAACTCATAGTGTCCTTCTGAGGTACTAAAAGCTAAGTATGGTCTAACCTCAGGCTTTACTGGGATCTGATAGTATCCTTTACTCAAATCCACTTTTGAGAAATATTTAGCTTTATTTAGTCTGGCAAACAGCTGATTTGTATCCGGCAATGGATCCACCTGTCCTTCTGTAATAGCATTCAGTCTCCTGTAATCTATACAGAGTCTATGTTCTCCAGAGGGCTTCCTTAAGAGTACAACACCGGAACTATACGAAGACTCACTGTGCGAAATAATTCCTTCCTTCAACAGATAGTCTATCTCTTCCTTCAAAGCTTTCTCCTTAGCAAACGGAATCGAATATGGTTTCATACAGACAGGTGTGGGGTCTATCAGTTTCATATCATATTCCAATAGGTTTGTATGCCCTGGTCGGTCTGTTAACACCTCTGCATGATTATTTAGAACCTGTTGCACTCTCTCTTTCTGAGTTTTCGTTAAATGTGTACTGATTTTCACCTGTGCTGCTGTCTCACAGGGGTGTAATGGATATTCAAATGATGAAAGTGGTTCCTTTTTCATCTCCATGGCGATGGACAAGGTCAACAAGTGTGTCTCTTCCTGATGTTCTCTTTCCAAATATTTCTTCAGGAGATTCACATGATAGATTTTTTCTTTCCCCTTCTTATCTATCTTATAATTTGTTCTAGACACCTTCTCTAAAACTGTATATGGACCCTGCCATCCAATTTGTAACTTATTCTGACTCCCAGGCAAAAGAAGCAGTACTTTCTCTCCCACAGCCAAATTTCTGTCTTTCGCCTTCCTGTTATAATAGGCAGCATGTTTCTCCTGGCTTGTTTCAAATTTTCATTGGCAAGTTTCCAGCCAGTTTTTAACCGAGTGGTCAGCTCATTCACATATTGGTATGAAGATGTAATGTTTTCCTCTGCCTTTTCATCAGTCCACGTTCTTAACAAAGCTACATATGGACCTTTAATTGTGTGGACCTATTTGTCCATGCACCGGTATGGTCTCTTCCACTCGAAGCTTTATAGTGATGATTTTTCCTCCCAGAATTATCATTCACAAAACGACCGCTACCAATTTTTTCTTTTGGGGCTTTCTCCCCACTTAAAATTCTTGATGAGAGATTTCCTCCCTACATCCTCTTCCTCCAGTTTGTTTAAGTCCGATTGAGGGATTTTCGGCTTATCCTGGGGTAAGACATCTTTTTGCACTCTCCGCATAGTGGCCATTGTAAAACAGTTAAGTGAAGCTTGTCCGTGAAAAGGGGCTTCCCATTCCATTTGGTCCACTTTATCAAATCTATTTTTCCTTTTATTGTCAGGCCTGATTTTGCCCCATGGCGTGTCCAGGTCCTGATCCATGTTCCCACTTGTGGGTGTTCCCTCATGTGCTATGCTACACCTTTCTACAAAATTCTCAATGTCCCATCTTGCTTTGGGGCAATAATAATTGTGAGCCACCTTTTGAATGATGGTACCTATCTTCTCATGGTCCCCATCTGGTTTCACATGTAGGCTCCTTATTAAGTCTGCCCTATATCTTTTTGGAAGAACCAGCTGTCCGTGACCATTGGATCTAGCTCCAGTCTTCCTATACATCAACTTGTTTTTCATGTAGAAATCTCCCTTGCCTGGAGTTGTATGACAAGTTGACAATTTTCTGAAACAAGGCTTGAGTGTTTTATCCCCAGCCTGTGCCTTCCTCATCTCTTCTGGAGTGGTATCTAACATAATATCCTCCTCCTGTCTTGAGGTCGACCTGACCTGAAGGGTTGCCATATATACAGGTTTCCTTCTGCAACGGTCAGTGTCATGATTGTCCATCTGACAATTCTTACACCACCTTTTTCCTTGGTTGAAAGATTTTCTTTCATTATATTTCCTTTCATCGAATTGTGGGAATTTATTTTTATTGTCATACCGTGGCCTATCAAATTGGTGCTTACCTTTATTTTGATCCTTAGGATCAAATTTATTAAAGTTCTGTGGTGCCCTAAAGTTATCCACCTGTTTCTTTTTATTACCTGTTACCTCTGCTTGAGCTGCTTGATACCTTTCAGCAACATTTAGCAACTCACCCAGCCTCTCTGCACCTTGTTCCATGAGAAACTTTCTCAGGTCTGGAGCCATGGACTCTCTTAGTTGCTCTATAAGGACCATTTCCTTAAGATCTTGGGTTTTCCCCAGAGAAGTCCATTTCTCCAAGTATGTCTCTATTCGTGCAGAGAACTGGTGATAGGTTTCACCTGACAGTAGTTTAGCATTCCTAAATTTTTTCCTGTAAAACTCTGCATTCTTTTCATACCTTAACAAAAGAGCCTGCTTTAGCATGTCATAATTTTCCTGATCACCTCTGCTCATTTTTGCAAAAACTTCATAAGCTGCCCCACGAAGTCCCTGAGATAACTTTAAGCTCCACCTTTCTCTCTCTAACCCATACGTGGTAGCTAATAGTTCATACCTATTTAGGTAGCTCTCAATATCATCGTCTTTCTCAACAAAATGATCTAAATGAAAATTCATAGCTGAGGTTGAGGCTCCCTGAGTAACCGTAGCATCAGAGGCAAAGGGACTGGCACCATTTTCAGGAGCATGGCCTTGAAACTCAAACTCCCTTAGTCGTAACTCATGTTCCCTTTGTAATCTTTTTTCTTCTGCTTCCCTTTCTGCAGCTAATTTCCTCTCTTCCCTTTCTGCAGCTAATCTTTTGTCTTCTCTTTCTGCCTCCAATTTCTTAGCCTCAGCCTCAGTCTGCAACCTCTTAGTCTCAGCCTCAGCTTCAAACTGTAACTTCTTAATTTCCTTGTCAGCCTCTAACTTTCTTTCGGCTTCAAACCTTCTTTCTTCACGTTCAATAAATTTGTCACATTCCGTCGTGACATAGGCAACCATAACTTGCCCATCTAATCCTAACTCTTTTGCAGTCTGAACCGCAGCAGATCGAAATTTGGCCAGGTCCGCCATTGTCTATTATGTAAATTTATACAATGTCTAACCAACAATTCAATCTCTAATGGACAAAACAGGCACCGTGAGCTCAACCTTATTTAATTCCACCCAAGGATACCTTTTAATTCTTATATTCCCTGAAGTGAATTACCCCCAATATTTTTAATAGGGAAAGATTCAAAATCCCAAGAGCGAGACCCCAATATATGTGGTGAAGTGGGATGTTATAAATATTTATAGGGGACTTAGTGTACTGACTGAGATCAGCTGTGAAGGTATCTATATCTATTAAGAGTAGTGTATTATAGATAACCTTACTTGCTACCACATATCTATATATCTCAGTCAGAATTATTCTGGAATAGTGTGATGCTACGTTATGTGTCTAGGGTATGTGTATGATGAAGTGTAAGTCACAACAACAGACAGATAAACAATTTAATTTAATCCACTACTCTTAACAACACTGTGACACTCACATACATATAACACTCTATGAGAATATCTTAAAGAAGTCACTCGTAACTTTTCAAATAACAATATGTATTCATTACTGGCATGAATGAATATGTGTCCTGATTCAACTACAAGGGAACCAGGAATCACAATCAATTTAAATTACAAGTTATGTACAGAATGTATTTAATATGAATATTGTAGTGACATATATTATTACAAATGTTCTATGTGTGTCAGTTGTGTAGTAGTAAAATGAGGTAATACTGGTTTTGTTTTGTTCAAGCTCTGTTGGTATTTGTCATCATGACTTCAATAGTTTGTCTTTAGGGACTAGTATTGGAGATGTTCACAGTTCCTGATTTTAAGACAAGTAAATTCCCCTCTTAATGTTAATTTTACAAAGTCAGTTCAAGATGAGGGGACATAATGTTGAGCTCAGCTGGCCAATTTAGCTTATCTGGCGTGATGGCGGCAGGAAAGGACTCCTCTGCTCGAATTCTCCTCTGGGCTCTGGAGACACCTCACTGATAGCTAAAAGGACCAAGGAGTATGCTGTCCGACACTGGATTCAGCAAAGCTCTGACTAGGTGCTGCTCAGTACCATCAAGACCACTGTCCCTGAAATCAAGAAGGATGTACCTTCTACTTCATAACTAACTTAAACTCTCTTGTTACACTGATCACAACACAGCACAAACATTGAGTTCAGAGCATTAGGCCAACTGTCAGCTTCATTTGAAATACTTTATTCCAGTATTACCCTTCTTAATGGTTACTACGCCTCTGCAATTCCAGCATTATTTCTTTCTATTCAATCATCCAGGTGTCAGTGTACTGTTTGGCCATTCCATGCCGTTTTACTTCTCTCCGACACCCTCTGTTCAGGCTGGAGCATTACAGGCTTTACCTCACGTTGGCCACTGAACTACACATATATATATACAGGCATAAATCAACAATTCACATTCAATTTTCATTAAAAGATATTGAATGGTTCAAGCTTACCACAATTCATACGAATAAACACAGATACGTTGATTAGCAATGAATTCTGGCACAAACTGGCACAAATTCCCATCTGCTTATCTTCCAGGCTTTTATTTAGCCAAATATAAGCTGGCTTCAACGCACTGATGCTTTATCAATCTTATTTAAACAAGTGGTTTCGAACTAACGCTCCCAAGTGTGTATATCAGCGAGTCTGACCAATGATCCCCGTTTCGACAAGTGTTTGAAAAAATGTTACCTTTCCCCGTTTCCCCTAACAACCAAGATAGTATTTATAGCCCGACCAATCGTGGTTAGGCTTTCATTTGTTGCGCTCCAATCAATTTGGAGTTTACATGGTAGGCTATTTCTGTAACGTAAATTTTTTTCAAACACGTTAAAAAAAAATCTTATGAGCAGAAATGATTTTATGCTGTCAGGCACCCCCAATATTTTATTTGGGTATAATTTATTAATTCCTGGACTATTTGCGTAACGTTTTACATATTATTTGTCAGCAAGCCCTAAGGAACCCAAAAATACAAATTTAAAGGAGCTACGTGGCTGCATTCAAAATATGCAATTTCTTCTACCTCCTGTTTCGAAGATGTGCTGTCTGGGTACTGTTATGTTTTCAACCGTAAACCCATCTAATGTTATCTTTTCTAATAAGAGTTTTTTATGATTTATAAACCTAACTCTGGGAAAGGGTAGTGTATTTTATCACTGTCCGTCTGAAAAAAAGTTAGTGCTTGTAGTCTTACACGCGTGATGGCAGCATTTGTGTATCGCGCGAAGCGTGTTGCATGCGTTCCTGATTTTCAGCCCTCCCCTCTCTCTTTATCCTTTTGTCCATCTGTTCGTTCGTTTTGGTAACGTAATATAATTAATGTTAGGATTAATTTAGGTCATTACGCAGGGCCTCTCAATGTTTTTCTTAGAAATGCAGCACACGTTTCATTGAAGAAAGCGGGTAATAATACAGTAAGCTTTTACTATCAACGTGAAAGCGTTACAATTTGCAGACGAAGCATAAAACAAGGGGGATTTCGAGTACAGTCATTGTGACAGCACTGTTCTTTACCATTGCTCTTCTCTTTATTTATTATATGTATTTATTAGGCTTTATATTTACCTAATAATTTATATATGTGGATTAGAATATTTCACGACAACTACGCTAAATCACTTTTTCTTCCCTGACAGTTAATTTCTCACAATTGCCGACGGAACTGGTACTAATGTGTACTCATCTCTTGAAAAAGTTCTGTCCTTAATGTCTTGCACACAACACCCGCTGATGATCGTTTCGTTAGCCCACCCAAGACTGTGGGGGACTAAGGATGTAGCTCCGGTGCAATCACTGTGCTCCTGCGAAGTTCCAGGCAGCTGGATTGACTCGAACATACGACCTCAGGTTGGATGACACGAATAAAACCTGTAACAAGGAAAAATAGGGGCTAATTTCTGTCATCAAGCCCACCTATTTCTAATGTATATGAGATGAACGTGTCTCAGGTGTCTGCATGTAGGATGAATGACAACATGGCTCAGTATGATTTAGCAATAGCGAGACAAGACAGGTGTGCACTTGCAAAACATTTTTTCTGATAATTCAATACATGAATACATCCAATAATTTGTACACCGTATGATACAACCGTTTCCTTCCACCTATAATATACCAGGCCATCCCTGATAAGTGTTATACTGGCTGGTAAAATATACCCTAACAATATTGTTCTGGTTATATAGGTTGGAGTCATACCAGGAAATACAATCATTATACCTAATTCCCTAAGATATAATCAGTATACCTGATACATTCATAGTAAAACTAAAATCCTATATGAAATATATACCTGGTTTCCTTCTTCAACAGTCATACACAATCATTACGCATGATACTATAAAATACAATCATTATACAGGATATAGTCATAGGTTATATTCAGGTTGGAGTTATATATATAGTTCTAGCAAGGACTGTTTCGTTATATTTCAGGTTGGAGATAGGTTATATTTCAGGTTGGAGTTATATGAGTGTCGTAGATTTTTGATAGGGAAATTAAGACTTGGGTTGGTCCCTTCTGAATAGGTTAGAATGAGTGATAGCCACAGTGAGATGTGATATTAGAAATAGAGTTCCACGAGTGAGATGGTAGAAATTTATAGAGGCTGTCCCGGAAAATCGAGAATCTCTCTCTCTTTCCGCCTATCTTCTACAACAGATCCAAAGGAGTCAGACAGTCTATAAAAAATAGGTATATTAATATATATCTATCCACTCACGTGCCCGCACATACAAGTGACGACAGTTAGACATACAGACGTGGGAACAACTATAACAATGATTATATAGATATTATGGGAACGAACTGACCACCACACTGAAATAAATGTAGGTCTACTTTAATTATCATAGTAAACTTACATCACAACATATAAAATACATCAAAAGCATACACATAGTCATAAAAATCAAGGAATGCTACAATAGTGATAGACCCGTTTGTATGGTCCTCCCCTGGATATATAGCTCACAGTCCCGTTAGAAGAAAAGTGATAACCCCAAAGAGTTACAGATACATATGATTGAGTCTATGGTTTCCCCCTTTTAAGGTATGGACAGACTTGATACTCTGCTTTATTCTAAGGGTAAATATTGTTAGCAATAACTTGCATAAAGGAATTCAGGCAGCAAAATGGGTACCACATTACAACAATTAAGAAATCACTCAGTCCTGCATTCACTCTATTCATTCAGCAGTGATCACGTGCAGTTGCTCATACTCACAGCTTTGGTAGCCACATCTGGGAAATACAATTTTTCAGGACATTTACCTACAAAATCGTCAATGGCAGCCTTGACCAAGAAATCCCCAGTTCCAAAAGACGGGTTGAATTCTCTGCTTCAGGGAACGATTCCTTGGGGGGATGGGTGGGGGGGGGGGGGGGGGGGCTTATTTGTCGAATGTCTGTTTAAGTCACATAAAATTTTCCAGGTACGAACGTTAATAGCAAGCGCAGTGTCACTAGCTTAGTTTCTAGAAATAAGGAATGTCAGGTCGGTGGGTTCTTTCAGGCTAGGACTATAATCGGTCACCACATCACTTGTCAAACTCCGTCGGAATGTTACTGACGTTAATAAGTTACTTGCCATACAGGCTAAAAATGTACTAGAGTTTTTCTCAGGAAGAATTTAATATGGCGCGATAGGCCTGGTTCTTCATTTATCCTTTAAAGTACTCGTAAAGATTTTGCACCAAGTCACTCTAAGGAAAATGGGTTAGTTCTTCACAGGTATTTACTCTGTACTAACGCTGGCAAAGATTGGGTCACCCCAGTATTCACTGAATAAAGAAAAAACACATGAAATATGTTACGTATTATGTACTCAATATAACTTACGTTTTTAAAATGCAAGCGTACAGCTTGACTTATCATTTAAAACTTCCCTCTATTTCTTTCACCCTGTGGTTTCCAGAACAATGACAGTTATATATTTAAAAATCATCAATCCTCATGAATTAGGAATACATACGTATTCCGTCAACACTCATGAGGCATCTAGCATTTATAAGTTAGTTTAGAAAAATTGTTCCCGTCTGATTATTTAGCAGTTAAATTAAATTCGTTAAATTGTTGTTTAAGCTAGAAATTATAATTTATTCTGCTTTCCACTGAAACACGTCACTAGAAAATAATACAGACTATATAAATAAGCACTCTGCACCAAATCTAACTAGTGAAATATGAAATAAGCGATTTTCACTTTAAACACTTCCCAAAATATTAGATAATTATTATAATATATACCTCCACACACAGAACTACAAACTAAACCATGAACTAGAATACTGCAATCTAATGGTAGTCTAGAACTCGGCAAAATGGCCAAGAAACTCAGACTTCGCCAAAACACAGATATTTGATCTAGCACAGCGATCTGTCTACTGCAACATTTTAGGAGTCAGAATGAAAATAAAGTTTAACATTCTAGTTATATCTATTACCAGACAAAGGGGTCCCAACTTTATTTCGCCAAACGAAATAATCTCCCCTTTCCGTCTAAAACACCTTACATCAACTAGAAGACTACCATGAACTGACACTCGTGCGTTTTCACACCTCACGCTGACCAGGCCAACAGTGAGTGCCTTGTCATCTGGCATTTTCAGACAAATGTCTCAAACTGCGCCGAGGAGATGTCGGCTATCGCGCCTCACCTAAGCGCTCATCCGATGCAACTCGTTGTGGCAGGTGAAAATGCAGACAAATTTGTCGCCTATAGGTCTGGCGAAAGCGAATATTCACAGTGTATTTCGTCTGGTGCAGGGAATGCTGTAGACATATGTCTGCTCCTATGTCTGGCCAGACGAATATATTCACAGTTTCGTCCACTGACACCTAATGCAATAGAATGCATTTTAACGCTCTCTCTCTGACACGTTATGTCATAAATGCGCTTACCAGTATGAGAAAGAAAACGGTAAAGTTGAGAATGGGGAAGAAAATATTTTTTGCAAACGAATGGATGCGAAAAATACAGGAAAAAGGTAAAGAGTGATAATAAAATAGAGGATACGGGTGAAAGAAAAAGAAGAGGATATAGGCAATTTATGATCAATAAACTCTCTGTGACAATGAGCCCTAAAAAGGACTGATAGGTTATATTTCAGGTTGGTTATCCTCTTCAGCAATCATACTAGGAAAGACAATCATTATACCTGATTCCATAAAATATAATCCTTATACATGATATACATTAATTATATACAGGTGTAGGTATTATAAATGATACTAAACAATACAATCATTATATATGATGTAGGCATATTCTCCTACAAGTTTTTAGTAAGTTTACCTACCCTCTAAGATTTATACAAGCCAGATTTTGACTCGACTAGTGAAGCAAGTCTGCCCGGTCAATACAGGTGAGTGTCAAGTGCTTGCTGTGTGTACACATTGACAAATATGTATTACCTACACATGGAGCGACAAATATGGCTCGTTTTTCACAGCTAATTGTTAATTCCCTAAACTCCAACACGTAGATACGATATCCGACGACTTTATGTCACAAACTTGAGTATAACACACAAACACAGGCAGACTGCCGCTTTGGCCATAAATCATCACATAAGAAAAGCACAACGTATGATGTGCATAATTAGAACAGCATCTCATGGAACGAATTTCACAATATCTTAATATATTTCCTTTTTTTCTTCAACCATTTCGCCTTCACTCTCCACGTAATCTCTCCTCGCTCTAATCTCTGTCTCGAATGACCTTTTTACCCATGACCCTTTTCACACCTGACCAGTCTTCACCACCACTTCGTTCACAACAACTCAGCCATGCCCGTGAACTCGACATTAGCGCTTACTGCTACTAATGCATTCATGCCCGCAGTCAAACTTAACATTCACTCACTTCAACTCGCAACTTACATAAACATATCTAGTTCCCACCGGAGCATGAGTACTGACATTCATTCTATAAACCGTTCGTGACAGTGAGAAATAAATCAGTCTTGACAGTTTCTCTTCTCCAGTCGGTCGCTAGCTGGCCTTCGTGTTGGTGTGTGTGATTTTGAATAAAACGCGCCCGTTTATAAAGGTAAACTCAGGTAAATGCCAGTGTGTAAGGAAACCTTTTGATTGGTTATCTGCGGTTTCGTACATTCCGTGACCGCGTCCCGAAATTGTAGGCTTAAGTTTTTACTCTTTCATTTTTCCAATTATTCTGTCTGCCGCCATCTTGGGGGAACATGATAGCGTATACTTCGTGTAATTTATTTTGGCTCAGAGACTGTTCGTTGATTGGCTGTGCATATGTATTAACAAAGAAGTGGGTTTACACACACGTTTCACGACAATGCTGAAGATTAGGATTTTTTTTTTTTTAGCAATAAAGTATTTTTAATTTTACAGTACATGTTTTTTTTTTTTAGCTAACGCTATTGCGCACTTAATAGACATAGTGTAAACATGATTTTAGGCTTTTATATGCACTGGGAAACCCAAAAAAATAAGTATGACCCGCTTTATTGCGATATTCGCTTTATTGCGGTGGTCTGGAACCGAACCCGCAATATCTCCGAGTATTCTTTCACTACTTTCAGTATATTGTGTCTTGTCTGTTATCTGACTTTGCTTGTGATAAACACCTGACCTTTGCAAGGAGAGGTAGAGATAATATTACGAGAGGCAGGTTGGTAAAATTCCTTTGTACCACAGCTTGGCCGTGGCAGATTAACACGGACATCGCCCAGCGCTATCTGCCTAATCACCGATAAGACGGGTGCGCGCAGCACCAAAGCTTGGAATACGGGGAGACAACTGATGGACAGACACAGATAAGAGATTACTTTATGATAAAGTAATGAATTGTTACTTTTGGAACACGTTGTCATATGAGGTTAACGACATGTTCGCGAGTCTGTACGCAAGGCATCGTATATCTTATTGCCATATATGGTAAACGTGATCTTTTGCTTTACGCACCTTATTTCACGTGGAATATTTTGAAAGCACCACACCCTCATTCGCTTGTTTGAAAATGATTGGGTCGTTTCTTTAACTCCATAACAAACAGATGCGTGGGAGACCGGGAATATAACCTGACACGTTTCAGTGTTATTTCACTGTGAAGATCGCTTGCCAAGATACCAGACCTTGCTATAGTGAAGCCTAGAATTCAGAATTCCTTCTTAACATACCGGACACCTTTTATTGGAGAATAATTTTGGACGGACTTTCATAGCTCAGGAAATCTCTTTCATGTTAAATAAGGAAACCGGGACTGAGTAAACTGAAGTACCACACATGAAGTCAGAGAGGGAGCTTATTAAATTAATGACACCCCAAGACGCGTGTAAGAGACCTATTCAAGTCTCTTTTATTCATCTGAACAAAGGGTCTGTGAGTCAGGATTGGCGTAAGTTGTGATTGTACATTTTATATTACTAACATGTGAACTAACATATATAAGTATATTGCCATGTGAATTTTAATATGTGAAAATCGCTCGTGAATGTCCAAGTCATTTGAGGTTGGCAACCTCAGCTTATAGAATGATGATTCAGGAACCACCACTAGTTTCTTAATTAGAACTAAAAGCAGAAAGTAGTCTCAAGTTCCATACGGAGCAGGAAGGAAGATAAAAGAAATGGTGTACATTTTAAGTAAAATACTTACAATTTCAAGCAGTGTAAATGTCCATATAAACATATTCACTTTAAAATTAATGTAAGTTTTCAAGCTTTAAACCAGTGTAAATGTAAAACATATTCACTTGAAAATTAATGAAAGTGTCTCCGAGAGACCTACGATAGCATTATTCGTGCTATTGTTAGAATGAGATAAACAGTTAGGACAGCTCACAAAGAAAAACATAATGAATGACAATAATAATAATTGCTACTGAAAACAGTTCAATGTAACAGCTCACGTTTACTAAAAGTGGGTGATCATGTAGAGACGTAAATAGAATGTTCGAGAACAGCGAAGCTTGACCAATGAATTTAATCCAAAAGTATTGGGTTAACGAATCAGAGAGTGGCAAGGAAACACACCACGCTGAGATGACCAGAGGTCATAAGTGCTTATGAGATCCGAGCAGCTGTGCGGACAGGTTGTATGTCTGTGGTTGTACAGACTGGCTCTCACGAGTATATACATATGTCCAGCTACTTCAAGCAAGTGTTAATCTATCAAAAGATAGATATTATTTCTGTAGTGTACAGGAGGTGTATATTTCGATAGGAGAGCAGAGATTAAGTTCTCTCTTGTGAGTATACGATTATAAGTACATTTTGTGCCTTAAGATTGATTTACGTGGTAGAGAACGTTTGCAGAGGCATGATTAGCCAGTTGGCCAAGAGAACACTTTGAATATTTGAAGGAAACGTAAGGCAATAAATATTTAAAGGAAACTGAATGTTATGGAGGAGCAACACTAAGTAAAGGTTGATCTAACAAGACTTTAAGTAAAGGTTGATCTATCAAGAGATAGATATTACTTCTAAGAAAGGGAGCCGCGCTAGCGTAGTGGTTACCACACCGCTCTGGCGACCGGGTGATCCAGGATCAAACCAGGGTGACGGCATGTGAGGATTTTTCGTCGACCCGGATTTGGACTGGATTAACTCGAGACCTGGCGAGGACATTTGAAGGAGTGTCGTCGACCAGGGACTGGCGGCTCCTGAGCCGACCTAGCTGTAATGGGTACCTCCGAAATCGGCGAGTATCTGCCTGAATGGCGAGGGACACCTGTCTCTGTACAAGAAAAAAGGGATACTCACGTAAAATCAATGTCAGGTTAGACATTAATAATAAACTGAGATTTCGCCTCGAGTATTAGCGGACGTACGAAAAAAAAAAAAAAAAAACTTCTAAGAAAAAGTGAGTGTTTATTTCCACATGAGAACCGCAATTATGCTCTCTCTTTTGTAAGTATTTGACTGAGAGTAGATATTTTGCATAAGACTGATTCTTGTTTCTAGGAACATTTATAGGGGCATGATTAACCAGTTCGGCAAGAACATTCTATAATTATATAAATGAAACTGAATGCTACTGAGGAGCATAAGACCACATGTATATAGTGGCAGATTTGGAAGACCAAGAATGTCTAAAGGAGATAAAATGATAAAGAGGAATATGAAAGTCTACAAGATATAGAGCTCACGTAAGAAGTACCCGTAATGTTCAAGGATCCAATTTATGACTATATGCGAGCTCCATTATTTGAATTACCTTGTTATGCTTGTTAACAGTATTGTGTATTAAAAGTTTTAATGGATCAGCATGAAGTTGATTTTGTCCTTACATGTTGCTAAACTTATGCCATTATTGTACACACTACCACTATATGAGAAGTCACTACAATAACATCAAAGAAGGAACTGAACGAACCTGGGATATTAATGGATAGTAGTATCATCCAAGAATCACCACCTCTGGCGGAGTTGACCAGTGATAATAATAACTTTAACTTGGAAGATAAACGTCATTAGGCAGGGGACATACTACTAATTGGTGCCGTCTCTAACGCGGTCACAAAAGTTTCAAACTTTTCAAACAGTGTAAACATAAATGAAAACATTTTCAATTTATATTGTGAACACTTTTTAATCAGTGGAGATGTAAATGTAAACATACTCTATCTGTATGATTAACCTTTACATTTAAACGTAATGTAAAGCTAAAGCTATTCAATTTAAATGTAAACTAAGTTTTATCCCGAGGGATTGAATTTAATTATCATCGAGGGTAAATTCTGAGATAAATGGGATGGTGGAATGGGAAGATAGGGACCCATAACCATGAGTTGGAAAACGCAATGCTCAGAAGAGCGTTTCGTTTCTATTCTTTATCATAGTTATTGGTGGTACCAGCAGAAAGTAATATCTCTGGAACCAAGTAAAGGTAGAAGTGGACTGACGTTGTGCGAGAAGCCATCATAAGAGGGTCTTATAGACAGACGCAAGACCAGCTTGGCCATTACTGCTTGACGTTCTGGGAACATGCGGCGCCTTTAAACTTGACCAGCGACGAGCGAGAGCAATGTAAACAGAACCCATCAGCGAGAGCAGAAACTACTATTGGCAGCTAAGGGAAAAATATACGCTGCCAAAGTGAACTTCTCCCATCATCTCTACTATAAATCAATGACGATACTTTTCTTCTAAACTATTCAATTTATTTTCAAACTGTTAAAACCTAATGTGATTATTAAATTTTGTTATTTTTAATGTTACAAAGTTTAACTTCGATTTAATCATTTTAAAGTTACTGCATGTTTGTCTCAGTCAATTTACTCCACACACTCTAAACAGAGCTATACCAGAATAATCAGAATTCCACTGAGTAAATCAGGGGTGGGGGCTTGAACGAGCTGAATAAGTGCTTAATTGCTTCACAAAATATGTCGGCAGATTCTAGAATTAACTTGCTCAGGCAAAGCAGCATTATTTTCGCTTATCTGAATATCTTGTGAAGTCTCCGTGGAGATAGAAATGTTTTGTTTCTTCTATATTCTTCTTCCTCGTTCGTCCTGAAAAGGACGTTGGTTGAGTTGTGTCCGTTTACAGCGAAGCTGCGGTATTTGCGCCTTTCGGCCGACACATCCGACTTCCACACCGCATTTTTGGGGACCGGGTTAACCTTCCCTCTTTGATCCCTACTCCTCAGCCAGACTGCAGTGATGCAGCCTGTTTCCAGGACCACCAGGTGGAGTAGGGTCTTGGTCAGCTCTGGTTCGCTGACCCGGACGCAGGCAGTCAAGCCATGGATCGCTTACTGCATTCCTCACTTTTGATGCGTCTTGGGTCCCTGTTTCTTCTATCTACATCTCTGCCAAGAGTAATCTTGTGCGAAGGTAGATACATTTGAAGCACATATTAGATACTCTTGAGTTTTGGCCCATGTTGGACCACTACTGCAAAGCAGGGGAGGCAATACCCTCACACAAGTGTGATTCTTAATGGGATGGGGTGCCAAAGTTAGAATCCGCCCCGTGTGCCAAATACTTTTAAGTACGCCTCTGCTACGAGCATTATGTGGCAGTCTTTTTCAGGAATAGTCTGTTCGAGGCTTCATTATGTTACCAGATAGATAATATTAGTTATTTTCAGGAAATTGAGAACATTTAGTATCTATGAACGCTGAACTTTAGATAACAGAGTTCACTTTTATTTTTCTTTAATGACAAAGTACACTCCGATATAACCAACGTACTTAAGTCTCGGTTGAAAGACACGTGTCTAGCCACAATAAGGCAAAACCCGTAAGAAAAGAAAAAAGTTCCAATTTAAGGAAATAAGAAGGACCACAGTAAGATAATGATTAACGACGGGGTATATGAGTGGCCATTTTGTTCATAATGATGTTTACAAGAGCTTCACAAGCTACTTCCATTTATGGGTTGTATCGTTTTTATACTTTTTAAAATACACTTAACTTAGTTGTTGCTTTCTTTCTATTCTGTCTTCTTTCGTTTATCCCTGACGAACGTCTTATGGCAGTAACATATGTAATTTTCTTTATCCTTGTCCTGTTTAGAATCATGCCCTATTTTCGTTTACCCCGCAGGTTTAATTTTAAGCATGTTTCTCTTGAAGTGTCATTTTAAGGATGTCTCTCTTAAAGTGTGACTTTAAGGATATCTTGCGAGTTTTTTAAAAGAATGTTGTCTATCAAAGTGTCATTTTAAGTATGTCTCTCTTAAAGAGTGGTTTTAAGGATATCCTGCAAGTTTTTTTCTAAGAGTGTGTCTATCAAAGTGTCATTTTAAGTTTGTCGCTCTTAATGTGACATTTTAAGGATATATCTCTTAATGTGACATTTTAATGATGTCTCTCATAATGTGTCATTTTAAGAATGTCTGGCAAGTTTAATTTTAAGGACGTATCTATTAAAGTGTCATTTTAAGGATGTCTCTATTAAAGAGATAATCCAGATATACCAGGTTCGAAACCAGCTGCAGGCGGTTTGGTAGCAGATCGCTTTGTGTAGATTTTTAACAATGGTATAAGCGCCGTACCGTTCAGAAAGCAATGGCAAACTACTGAATGAAAAAATTGCATAGAAAAATCACAAACAGCCAATAAAAGCTGGGGTTGATTGCCACGTCCTGTAAAGGATAAGCAACTAACTCTATTAAAGTGTAATTTTAAGGATGACTGTCTTAAAGTGTCATTATAAAGATGTCTCATAAAGTTTCATTTTAAAAATGTCTCTGTTAAAATTTCACTTTAAGGATGTCTCTGTTAAAGTGTAATTTTAAGGATGTCTCTTTTAAAGTGTCATTTTTAAGGATGTCTCTCTTACAAGTTTTATTTGAAGGATGTCTCTATTAATGTTTCGTTTTAAGGATGTCTCTATTAAAGTGTCATTTTAAGGATGTCTCTCTTACAAATTTTACTTTATAGTTGTCTCTCTTAAAGTGTCATTTTAAGGATGTCTCTCTTACAAGTTTTACTTTAAAGTTGTCTCTCTTAAAGTGTCATTTTAAGGATGTCTCTCTTACAAGTTTTACTTTAAAGTTGTCTCTCTTAAAGTGTCATTTTAAGAATCTACCATCATTGTCATCAGCTTTTCTTTTAGTGGAACATAGTGCCGCAACTGTTTGCTGACCACCTATTTCTATCTTAAGTCTTCTTTTTTCAACTCTACCACTGTTGTTTTAGGCTCTTTTAAACCGTTCTACTCGGGGGTCTGTTTGGCTTTCCTACTCGTCTCTTTCATTGTGGGTTCGGTTGGGCGCATGTGGGTTTAGATTAGCGCATGTGGGTTCTGTTTAGCGCATGCGGTTTCAGTTGAGCACATGTGCGTCCAGTTCAGTGCTTGTTTAGTTGTACTGTTTTGTGATGTCTGAAGGTATGTCGTATCCATTTCTACTTTCGGTAATCTGCAGATGAATTTGTTATTACCTAATTCTCTTCCATATGTATCTATTTGTAATTTACGCCTTACCAAAAGATTGTTCTGAAATGCACAGGGTAAAAGACGTAGAAGTCGACTGAAAAACACGTGGAGAAGAGAACTGGAAACGGAAATAACAATAATAAGGAAAACATGAAAAGTGCGGAGTCGGTTGTGTCCTGTTCTGAGGCGCAGAATGACAATTTGTTCTGATCTGTTCATAGCTTGGTAGTCATCCTGCTTTGGTGTTGGTGGCTTTCTGATTAATTTGATCATCTTTTTCTTCTGATGGTACGTAACTGGTACATCCTGTTGCTCGTCTGCAGCACCTTCTTTAGCCAGTCGGTCTGCTCTCTCGTTTCCTGGTATTCCACAATGAGAAGGTATCCATTGTATGGCGACCCTGCACTGGTTGCACAGTTCAGAAAGTAGGGCTTGTATACCTGGCAATTTTCTGGACTGAAGTGCTTGGAGTGCTGATCTTGCATCTGTCAGGAATACCACAGGCTGTGGACCGAGATTGGTGTTCAACAGTTTCTCAGTTGCCACCTTGATTGCCTGGATTTCTGCATCATAGTTGTTACAGAAATTCCCCGTTGGTACTCTGACCGTATCCGTAGTGTTGTTTGGGTATTCTATGTACACTCCTGCTCCTCCATTCTTGACTGCATTCTGTGCTGACCCATCCGTGTATACTCGGACCCAGAGGTCCTGTGGGTATTCATCTTCCAGGAAACTGAGAGTGACTGTCCTACGTTGCACGCTGTTCTGTTCATCCCTGTCGAATATTTCTTTCATTTTTTTCTGGATGTGTATTGGTAGTCCAGGCTCTTCTCTCCAAGGGGTTTGTTCTGGCACAGACTTTAGGGGGCTGTCAACTTCAGGCAGGTCTGAGGTTTGTCTACGAAATTGTTTGGCCTGGTGGATGAAGCTGCTTCTTTTCAATCGCCCCATTGCTAGGTTTTGGAATCTGTCCTTCATTGGATGGCTTGGTATACAGAGGAACTTTTCTGCCTGTGTTAGCACTTTCGTGTCTCTGCGTTCTCGCAGTGCTTATATCCTCCCCATTTTCTCCATCTCCACTATAGGCGTTGATTTCATTGCCCCCGTGATGACCCTAAGCGCCTGGTATTGCACCTTATCTAGCTCTTGTAATGTGGTGTTTGATGCTGGACACCACGCAGCTGACCCATATTCCAGGTGTGGTCGTATGCCCTGCTGGTAAACTTTACTAAGTATTTTCCCGCTGGCTCCCCATGTGGTTCCACTTAGTTTTCTCAGGATGGCTAACTTCCTTCTGGCCTTTGTTGCTGCCTTGTTGGTGTGCTGCTTCCATGTCAGCATATCATCGAATGTAACTCCGAGATAGGTGGATTGTTTATCTTCTCTCAGGAGCTCTTCATTTATCTTGATGACACCAGCTTTTTGTTTGGGAGAGAGGGTGAAGAGCGTAGTGCTGCACTTGTCTGTGTTGATGCTGACACACCATCTATTTGCCCACGAGGTTAAGGCATCTATAGCTCTTTGTAGCAGTTTGGTGGCTACTGTTGCATGCTCATCTGTGCACCATATTACCAGGTCATCAGCGTACATTGCCTCTTTCATTCCATGTGGTAGTTCAGCAACCAGGTCATTGATGTAGATTTCTAAGTGCTAAGACTGGCGTATTAAATGACATATAGCTAACTTTTCCAGCTGTAATGTAAAATTTAACCACTCGCTATCACCCAGAAAGGATGTTTTAATTGACTAATAAATACACTAGGCGATTGACTATTGACGGAATATAAAGTTACTTCTAATTCATTACGTGTAATTGTGTAAGTGACTAGTGTAATATCATGTGGCGAAACAAATAGCTAGTAATGACAAGCGATATTTGTAAAGCAGTCAATAATTAAATTGACACTGATATTGTGCGCTGAAAGTTTTACCAGGGGGAAAGGCGCATGCCTTAAACCCAATCCGTCCCAGGTGAGCGAAGCGTGATAAGATAGGCTAAGAGACGTGTGTTTTAATTTAATTAAATGACGGAGTGGATAAGAGATCTTAACCTTACGCGTGACAGGATAGGCTATTGATATTGTGATTAAATGTTTTGTTTTCTCTAAATCTAGTACTGATCACAAACCAGCCTGCCAGCGGTCTGAATACAACCAGTAACAATTCTTAGTCTTTATTGGGTCTTTGATGTTGACCTGTGCGGTCCTCTTGTTTCATCCAGAGAGAGAGTCGAAACTTATAGACATTAAGAACTAATTATAACTGGAGGTACCATATACCCAGATTTTTTCCATACAATGTTATCAGCCCGCTGTGGCAAAATATCTATACATAACATTGTTCCCGACTATTGACCATTGTGTAATCAAGTGGATTTATCCAGAAAGATTTACCCACCAGACATTTCCTTTAACTATTGGAAGTACTAACTATTGTCCACTGTGAACACTAGATCTTGGTAATTATTTTGCTACCTGAACTATCTGACGTGACATTATCATATCCTATAATCACCACCAAAGTAAGCGTTCCCCATTAGGAGGATTAATTATTTGTGGAGGAACTGGGGCTCACTTCGGCGAAGCACAACACTGGATTTAGTTCCATGTACACCGATGATTATGATCAAGATGTTGTTAAACAACTAGTAGGTAAGCGAGATTGAATGTGGCCACAGATTTGACAGAGTGTTAGAAAGAGGAGTGCATATTTCTATTTGTATAATCATTGTACCCACTTCTTTTTTGGTTCGCTAATACTGTTATTTTACAGGATAGAATAATTAGGAACTCTGATCTTTACTTTATCGTCTATTTCTATACCCTAGCGTTAATCTTTTGACCTTTTGGGGTTATTAACTTCTTGCGGGATCTTTTCTCAACAGAGGGGATGACATTTATGGGGTTATTTTCCAAATTCTGTAACCTATGATTTTATTGATATATATATATATATATATATATATATATATATATATATATATATATATATATATATATATATATATATATATATATATATATATATATATATATATATATATATATATATATATATATATATATATATATATATATGTGTGTGTGTGTTTGATGTTGTGAGCAGTTTATAGAATAATAAACTTAACAAAACTTAATTACTTGTGTTGGTCAGAACAGCCCATACCAGTACTCCATTTACAATAGTTTTCACGTTTGTGTGTCTTGTTGTCACATAACTCTGTGTGTGTGTATAGTTAAACATATATGTTGAATGTATGGAGAGTAGGATTGTCTGTTAACAAATTACAGTCGTAAAGATAGGCTGGACTAGAGTATCTTCTCAACCCAGTGACAGATTCTACCCTTAAACTATTCACTCGTGAAATCTATTTCTCATACCTTAATTCTCACTTAATTACCACTTTGCCTGTTCTATTCAGACGGACCTAATCTAACTTAAATACCTATCAAATTTACGACATTAATGGAGGGCTCGCTCCAAGATTGAGATCTAAATGTGAGTCTAGTAAATTGATTAACATCTGTTACTGTAGCTTAGTCAAACTCTAGATAGAGCGTGGTGTGGTTGTCTCGTGAGTTAAGGAATAATAATAATTATCCCCTAGACAAACGTCCTGTTATTTGGTTGCTGATCACATATATTGTTTTTTCCACAGCATCTTAGAGTGTCATACAGTTAGATTTTGAGGGTGATCTTTGCTGGGAGATATGTTATGTAATAATTGTGTACTACAAGGCCGTTGGTAGCGCGTGATTGTCTGGCAATCACCAGGCTTTTTTGAAGCAGTAGAAGGTGAGCTAAGCTAAGGAGTGCATTCTGGCTATCGTCAAGTTAATAGCCTCCCCTACCCCTTTAAACTGACTTTAGGTGTGGGCTAGTTTTGGTGGATTTAAAATAAGGAATATTTTTTTCTGCTTAATTTTTTGAAATAAAATTTTTTGTTTCCACGTAGTAATAGTAGTTTTTCAGTTGTTAGCCTGATCTACCATTTTTATGGTTTAAGTCGTCTGTGTTAGGAGCTTTTGGCCAGGTAACAGCAGCGATAGATTAGATAACTGACAACGGGAGGAGGTATCTCAGTTAAATAACAGGTAATTTTTTTTGGTATTTCCCGTAATTGGTTAAGGATAACGGTATCCTCTTTTTTTCTTTCTTTCTCGAGTAAGTCGCAGTCAATTATTTGCCATGGCTGAGTGAAAAATTTAGAGCAATACTAAGAGAGGAAGCAATGCAAACAGGATTACAAGGAGAAGAAGTGACCGCTTTTGTCAACGAAGAACTCGACAGATATGATGCGGAGAAAAAGGAAGCACAAGCTAGAGCGGAGAAGAAGGAAGCAGAAGATAGAGCGGAGAAGAAGGAAGCAGAAGATAGAGCGGAGAAGAAGGAAGCAGAAGATAGAGCGGAGAAGAAGGAAGCAGAAGATAGAGCGGAGAAGAAGGAAGCAGAAGATAGAGCGGAGAAGAAGGAAGCAGAATCGAGTCAGAAGGAAAAAGAAGACCGTCAACTGGAAAGTAAGAAAATTGAGGCGGAAATGGAGGCTCGCAGGGCGAACAAAAGAGAGAAGGAGAGACAGCATGAACTGGCGCTTAAGACATTAGAAGTCCAAAGTCGCGGTGCCATGTCTACCTCCAGCAACGGAGAGTCTCCACCTCAGACACAGTTAACTGATTTTTCTAGCACTCAAATCTCCTCAACTAGCAGCTATGTCTTTTGCCCTGGAATCTTTCCCAAGCCCCAATGAAAAAATTGACTCATATCTAGAAAAATTTGAGAGAATGGCAAATCTGTACGGTTTAGAAAGTTCGCGATGGTGCTTAAAGCTTTCCCAGGCTTTGAAAGGAAATGCGTATGATGTTTATGTAAAACTAGGAAGCAGCCTTCAAGACAATTACGACATATCGAAGAAGGCTTTACTTGAGCGGTTTGAAATGAACGCTCAAAAATTTTTGCACCTGTTCAGAAACAGCAAGAAGGAAGGAACCGAGACATTTTACCAGTTCTCTTCTCGTCTGAAGGGATATTTGACGAAGTGCCTGGAGCTTTCAGAGCTCCCTTGCACTTATGAAGGGCTTGAGGAGTTTGTTCTTACCGAAGAAATAAAAACCACTTTGTCAAATGAAACCCGTAAGTTTCTGGCTGAACAAGGCGCAGTAAAGTTGGATGACATTTTCAGTAAGTCTGAACGTTAAGTAAATGCTTTGTCCGAGCTTCGCAACTCAAAACGCAAACCGACAGATGAGCCTTCTCGGAAAAAAAATCTAGAGCAGTCTTCCCATTCTTCCCATCACCAGAACCAACGAGAAACTGTACCCCAGAATTCCCCTCCGGAAAATCGAAATTCTACAAAAACAGGTACCCCACCAACAACAAATTTGATCAGCCCAACCGGCCTACATGGCACCGCAGCCAGAAAGGTCAAGACAAGGGAAAGACCCCTGCATAAGGGACTTCTGATCAGGGCAAGCCCACCGGGACAAATCGAATCAGTTGCTTGCTAACAGACTCGCAAAGGAGAATTAGTGTCAGTGATTCTCAACATGAGGGTGAAAGGCCTTCAACGCGAGGAACTGTTATTTTGAACAGGACTTCAACATATTGTCTTTTTGACACAGGGTTATCTTTTGATTGTATTGTCGTAAGGCATTTGGTCAAACCTGGTCAAGAGACAGAAGAACCCGTCAAATTATGTGGAGTTTTCAAAGTGATGCACCCATGACGCTTCCCATCGCACTGGTAGATATACACTCTGATTTTGTCAGAGGTGTTATCAAAGCAGCTATAATGGATGATCCTATCTACCCAGTCATAATTGGGTGTAGATACGTGTTTATTGGGAGACCGAAAGAGCCGATTGTGGCTGCAGTAACCACAAGAGGGCAAACCAAGAAGGAACGGGAGCCTGCGCCTAACATGTTGCCGAAGGAACTAAAAGAGACGCAACAAAAGGACCCTACCTTGGAGCCCTGCTTTAGGAAACTGCCCATGGCCAAGGACCCCAGACACAACGGAGACATCTTTTCTAAGGATGGCGTATTGTATCGTAGAGCGGGCAACCCTGAACAGGGACATAATCAGCTCCTAGTACCGACGCAGTACAGAGACCAAATCTTAGAAATGGGGCACTCTCTTCCCTTTAGCGGAAATATGGGACAAAACGCCACTATTCAGCGAATATCGACTCAGTATTGGTGGCCAGGAATGAACACTGATATTATCAGATACGTGAAATCCTGCGCCATGTGCCAACGTGTGGCACCCAAGCATTGGACAACCCCAGTTCCCATGGGAGAAATGCCAATAGTGGGGACGCCATTTGAACGGGTTGCTGTCGACATTATAGGACCCCTAGAAAGGACTAAAAAAAAAGGAACAGGTTTATCCTGACCTTAGTCGACACATGCACTATGTGGGCCGAAGCTATACTTACTTAGTCGTTCCCCTTCTACCGTGAGGTGTACAGGTTTGGGAGAGAGAGCGCCAGACTATCCTATCGGTGGAGGGACAGAGCTGATATCAAAATAAGAATACAACAGGATAGAAAAGCTTTAATTGCTTTGGGAAATATATGGAGATCAATAGAAATCAAGACCAACACAAAAATCAAAATATTCAATTCAAATGTCAAGCATGTTTTATTGTGTGGCTCTGAAACATGGAGAACAACAAAAACAGCAACTAAAAAATTACAGACTTTCATAAATGGGTGCTTGCGAAGAATCGAAGGTTGAAGTGGTATGACACGTTCATTAATGTGGATCTGTTGACAGAGACACAGACAAGTGCCAGTTGAACAAGAGATTGGGGGGAATAAGATGCTGGAGATGGATAGGACACACATTGAGGACAACTTTTCATAGCGTTAACAGGTAGTCCTTATTCTGGAATCCTCAGGGTAAGGCAGGTAGAGAAAGACCAAGGAACACACGGAGAAGAGAACTAGAGACAGACATGAAGGGGATGAATTACCTTGAACTGATGGCACAGGACAGGAAGACATGGTATAGGTTTGTTGAAGGCTTATACTCCCTAGGGAGTTGAAGGTTGATGAATGAATAGCTTTCGTGCGCTGATTAGAAATTATATTATATATATACACACACACACACAAACACAGCAAACACCCCCCCCCCCTTTCCTCCTCGGTAGTTTATGTGTGTCGCTGAAGAGATAAAGAAAGCATAGGCTTCCTGTCTCCTCAGGCATGTCGTAAACAGCGACTACTGTGAATGTGTGCATGAGGCTGGCAAATCTCATCCCGTGAAACACACTGCTACAGTAACCAGCGCTATTGAAGCACGAATACTTTTGTGCAGGTTTACCTACAAGGTAATCAGCTACGTAAATGGCTGAATGTTCCATATGAAGCGACAATTAAAATCACCATGGTGATACAAGTCAGAGTAGGCACTGGTCACGCAGGTATGTGTGGGAGTTTGTGTGTTTGTTTTTGCGTGTGTGTGAAACTAAGAGTCAGGGATCCAGACGTCCGGGACGACCCAGAGTCCGCTGGGAGGACAACATTAGACAATCTCTGAAGGACCGAGGACTAGAATGGAACTAGACCAGGAGGAAGACAGCCGATAGGACAGTATGGCGCTCTCTCTGGCAAATCTCTGCACACCAGGGTAGAAGAGAAATGACTAAGTACGTTTTTGTATCGGAGTGTGTTTTCTGACCTTTTCCAGCACAGACTATCCTCAGAAATCTCAGAATTTATTACTTGGTAAAGGTAAATTAAAAATTAAACATCTATGTTTTATCACAGCTAAAGCAGACGAGATAAACAAATTAGAGATAATGTATGGTCAAGTTAAGAGAAAATTGAGGAAAGTGCGCGATGGCCGCCAGACATTAGATGAACATTTTATGGCCATTAGTTATCTAATCTGAGTAGAAGTAGCCAAGACGCTATAGACTAGTCCTCAAATTTATCACTGAACCATCTTTTATACACACACACGCACACACACACAAACTATCTATCTATCTATCTATCTATCTATCTATCTATCTATCTATCTATCTATCTATCTATCTATCTATCTATCTATCTATCTATCTATCTATCTATCTATCTATCTATCTATCTATCTATCTATCTATCTATCTATATATTAGAGATAATGTATGGTCAAGTTAAGAGAAAATTGAGGAAAGTGCGCGATGACCGCCAGACATTAGATGAACATTTTATGGCCATTAGTTATCTAATCTGAGTAGAAGTAGCCAAGACGCTATAGACTAGTCCTCAAATTTATCACTGAACCATCTTTTATACACACACACGCACACACACACAAACTATCTATCTATCTATCTATCTATCTATCTATCTATCTATCTATCTATCTATCTATCTATCTATCTATCTATCTATCTATCTATCTATCTATCTATCTATCTATCTCTCTCTCTGTCTCTCTGTCTGTCTGTCTGTCTGTCTATCTATCTGTCTATCTATCTATCTATCTATCTATCTATCTATCTATCTATCTATCTATCTATCTATCTATCTATCTATCTATCTATCTATCTATCTATCTATCTATCTATCTATCTATCTATCTATCTATCTATCTATCTATCTGTCTGTCTCTCTGTCTGTCTGTCTGTCTATCTATCTATCTATCTATCTATCTATCTATCTATCTATCTATCTATCTATCTATCTATCTATCTATCTATCTATCTATCTATCTATCTATCTATCTATCTATCTGTCTGTCTGTCTGTCTGTCTGTCTGTCTGTCTACCAGCCTATCTGTATGTCTGTCTGTCTATCTATCTATCTGTCTGTCTGTCTATCTATCTATCTGTCTGTCTATCTGTCGACCTGTCCATCCTTCTGCCTGCTTGTGTGTCTGCATCTGTAAGAAATTGAAATAGAAGCAAATGTAACCAAAATCCTGGGCGTGGTAGAAATTCCTTGTGCATAAGCCACTGTCAGTAACGAAAGAACAATCGTGAAACAGAAGAACGCCTTGGAAGGCACGAAAAAAGGATGTGAGAAATAAAAGCATTAATTAAACAATCAGTTTAGGTAAAAAAAAAAAAAAATAAGGTGACATGAACTTACATCACGTACACCCACCAGCTCCCCCGCTCCACCCTCGGTCCTACTACATGGAGAAAAAAGAATGAATGACAAACTGAATACAAATACAAATAATAATAATAATAATTATTATTATAACAATAATAATAATAATGATAATAATACAGGAAGAATGACGCTGGAGAAACTAATCCATATTGAGAGTCATGGCTGGTAAACTCTAAAACTGAGGTGAACGAACGAACGAAAGAACTTTATTTTCAAAGAGTTGAGAATTTGGCACGTAGGCCTGTCTGACATTCTGCCCTTCTTGTCTCTGACCTTTCTCTGACATTTCATACTGAATTCATTTATTGCAGAAGAAGCAGAAACGCAGAGGAAGACAATGACGATATTTAAACATTTGAAAAAAATTAATAAAAAAGACAGAAGAAGAAAAACATGAGCTGAAGAAGAAATGCAAACAGCAGTAGATGATGAAGGAGAAGAAGATGATAATAAATAATTAAAGAATAATAGGCAACAGAGTAATATTGCATATTTAGTTATTTCGTCATCTCCGCTGCAGTTTTCGGAAGGCACAAGATATTTTTCCTTTAGAAACCTCAGCCTATTTGCTATTATCGTGAGGATTACCTTTCTCTTTCAGTTGTTAAGTAAAGGTAGTCTCATAGCATATACTGCCGGAGGGGAGTGAAGCGTTAGAGACTTCGCCATACTGGGTCCAGCCTTATGTGGTAGGGTGGGAGCCGCGCTAGCGTAGTGGTTACAACACCGCTCTGGCGACCGGGTGATTCAGGATCAAACCCGGGCGACGGCATTTGAGGATTTTTCGTCGACCGGGAATTGGACTGGATTAACTCGAGACCTGGCGAGGACATTTGAAGGAGTGTTGTCGACCAGGGATTGGCGGCTCCTGAGCCGACCCAGCTGCAATGGGTACCTCCGAAATCGGAGAGTATTTGCCTGAATGGCGAGGGACACCTGTCTCTGTACAAGTAAAAAGTGATACTCACGTAAAATCAATGTCAGGTTAGACATAGTAATAACCTGAGATTTCGCCTCGAGTATTAGCGGGCGTACGAAAAAAAAAAAAAAAAAAAAAAAAATGTGGTAGGGTGATCAGTTGCATTCCTCAATGCACTGCCTTCACTAACTCAAGAGCAGAGTCAGGTACTGATGAGTAGACTGAAGCATGATTCCACCAGGTTTCGGTCCAGGAACCTGATAACTTTGCCGCCGAGAGGCAAGAGGTCGAAATTAGTGAATTAAAAATGTGCTAATTGTACCTACTGCTATCTCCATACCAAAAGGGTTTCACGAAGTATATTCACCGATTTCGACTTCATTCAATCTTTCACTGAACGGCAGCTATGGTTAATTTAAAAAATAATTATAATAATTAAGAATTAAGATACTGGGTGTCTATAGAATACATATCAAGCTGTGTGTTACGCGTTGACTAGCCATCAAGAATGATACGTGTTGTTGTTAATGTTTGGCCACCAGATATTATATGGTGTTAACTGTTGCTTCGGGTTCGATTATACATTGTTCAATGCGTAGAAAGTAAAATGTAACAAGCCGAACACGTAACATAACGTCGAAGAATGTAGTCAAGGCTGCTTTACATTCAGTCTTCTTTATTACGGTCAGTTTTCATACATGCACAGTACTTGGTACTCCAGGCATAAATGATAGGAAACTACATAAGCTCCGCGAATCTTACATCGTCACAATCTGACGGAATTTATCAAATACCTCTGAGGTGCGTTTTCAATGGCATGCACAGTCCTTGGTCTATAAATGCGTTCCTTTCACCGCGACACATATCTGGAGCGATAATTATGCGTGTTGCCTTCCTATAGAGCGCACGCCTTGTGTTTCGATTATACATTGTTCAATGCGTAGAATGTAAAATGTAACAAGCCGAACACGTAACACAACGTCGAAGAATGTAGTCACATACATACACAGCCCTTGGTGCGTCCTTAGGCATAAATGAAAGACAAACTAGCCGTGTGGACTATAACACGGGTGTATGGAGAGGTCAGAGAGGGGTGAAGGGGCAGTCGCACTTCCTTCGGAAGTGGCTCTTCCACAATTGGTCCCCACCTACCTCTCAGTCAGCTCTCAACTGTGGCTCCAAGTAGCTGGTGCATGCACAGCGGCCACACCCCGGCACACCGTCTCGACTGCCGGGCTAAACCAGGTGAGGGTAGCCGAGGGGGATTCAAACGCTCGGGGAAAAACAGGGCTTGTCTACCTAGACTGGATTTGGCAGACTATGCGGACGAAGCCACCAGCTGTCTCAACGGATATGAAGGCAACTACCAGCAGCATGGAGTGGAACGCAAAGAGCACGGCGAGACACTTAGAGCGCCCTTGTCATCCACTGCATCATGTGTTGTCTCCAGTCGTCTCGATAATATCTTGCCACTGGACCAGATAATACAGGACGAGAGAGTGCGGATGACGATTAGCGCAACTCTTCCTCACTTAAATCCAATTACAGCGCAAGTCACAGCTTCAGACAGAAATATACAGACACTACACTCAAAGACCTGTAGCGATGGGGGAGTGGTGAACCAGAAAGAGTGGATACACTCAAGCTGCAGCCACAATCCTGCACACAAGCGGATCAGGCCATAGGGTCGTTTCTCGCTGGAACTTTGAAGCAGCGGCGAGATCCGGCAGCCCTCTGAGCGACTGACCAGCCCTCTTTAGGATCACTCTGCTCACCTCCATGGCATGAGGAAGGGGCTAGAAAAGGTGTCCTGAACATAGCCTGCTTCAACCTACTCTGACTAGCTTGACGCGGCTGGAGGGTATCCCAATCATGCGTTCGAACAAAAAATAAGAAAAAAATGAAGGTGCTTACCTTAGGCACGTGGAACGTGCGAACATTACTCGACAATACCCTGGCCGACAGACCTGAAAAACGGACTGCACTTCTGGCCAAAGAACTGGTGCACTATATTGTCGATATAGCAGCCCTAAGTGAGACACGACTACCAGAAGAAGGTCAGATTACTGAAATTGGAGGTGGCTACACATTTTATTGGAGTGGGCGGGACAGCAAGGAATGGCGTGAGGCTGGCGTCAGATTCGCCATTAAATCTCAAATCGTACGTAAACTTGCCAAATCTCCTAAGGGCATTAACGATCGCCTAATGACCCTTCATGTCCCACTAGGAAGCAACAGAAGTGCCACACTGATCAGTGCATATTCCCCAACAGTGACAAACCCAGAGGAAACAAAAGAAAAGTTCTATGACGAACTTAACTCTATTATCTCATCAGTTCCTAAATCTGAGAAACTTATTATTCTCGGCTACTTCAATGCCAGAGTAGGCATTGACCACAACACCTGGAAAGGAATACTTGGAAAACATGGCATAGGCAAATGTAATAGTAATGGGCTCCTATTACTCAGCCTGTGTGCCACACATGATTTGTCCATCATGAACACCATGTTTCGCCTACCCACTCAAAATAAAACATGGATACACCCCCGCTCCGAAGAGTGGCATCTCATTGATTATGTCATAATGAGAAGGAGCGACAGACGTGACGTGAGAATGACCACAGCCATGTAAGGTGCCAAATGCTGGGCCGACCACAGGCTGATTGTATCAAAACTCAACCTTAACATGTTGTTCGTCCATCACGGGTGATGAAGACCACTCTGTTCATCCAATTATTAGGAATATGTTAGGATAGCCTATAAGTACGAAGGTGACTGATGAGCCCGATGCGGGCCTGGAAAGATCTCGGACAGTGTGGGCAGGGAATGTTTGCATCATGTGAAGGTTTTATTACACGGTTTTTTCTAGCTTGTCTCCGCTGTTCCACTGCTGCTCTTCTGGATGATTCGCATGCCACTGCACCTTTACGAAGAGATGTGCGCCAGGCAGTTCGGTCTTGCGCAGCAGCTTCCCATGTGTCTGGGTTTATGTCAAAGGTTTTTAATGAAGTCTTAAGCGTGTCTTTGAAGCGCTTCTTTTGGCCACCATGGGAGCGTTTACCCTTCTGCATCTCACCATAAAAGAGTATCTTTGACAGTCGATGGTCTGGCATGCGAACTACATGATCTGCCCAGCGAAGCTGTGACTGCATCAGTATAGTATCGATGCTAGGGATACCAGCTTTGTCAAGAACGGCGGTATCTGGGATCTTGTCTTGCCATTTGATGTTCATTACCTTCCTGAGACAGATTGTATGGAAGTGGTTTAGCTTCTTTACGTGGCGCCTGTAAACAGTCCATGTTTCACATGCATAAAGCAGCACTGGAAGCACCGCAGCTCTGTACACCTTCAGCTTTGTCTGTAGACTAATGCCACTTCGATGCCAAACGTTGGTGTATAGTCTGCCAAATGTGCTGCTGGCTTTGGAGATCCTGGTGTTCACCTCATCATCAATGACAATATTCTGGGATAGTGTGCTACCAAGGTATGTGAATCTGTTCACAACATTCAGTTTCTCACCATTTACCTTGATGACTGGCTCAGTATAAATTGTGCCAGGAGCTGGTTGGTACATGATTTCTGTTTTCTCCGTGTTGATGGTAAGCCCAAAGTTGGAACAGGCTTCGGAGAATCTATCCACGCTATGCTGCAGATCAGCCTCTGAGCCAGCACTGAGGGCACAATCGTCAGCAAACAGAAGATCCCTGATGGTGTGTGATTTGACCTTGGTTTTTGCTTGAAGCCTCCTAAGGTTAAACAATTTTCCATCAATACGATATCTGATGTTGATTCCTGTGTCCCCGTCTCTGAAAGCATCAGTCAGCATAGCAGAAAACATGATACTGAACAGAGTCGGTGCAAGTACACACCCTTGTTTAACTCCATTTGAGACTGGGAAAGGCTCCGATAGCTCACCGTTTTCCTGAACTCTAGCCTGCATTCCATCATGCAGTTGCTGCACTATTGAGATAAATTTCTTTGGGCAGCCGTATTTTGCCATGATCTTCCATAGACCCTCTCTACTGACCGTGTCGAACGCCTTTGTCAAATCGATGAAAGCTGTGTACAGGCCACAGTGCTGTTCTTGGCAGTTTTCTTGTAGCTGTCTTGCAGCGAACACCATATCGGTGGTTCCACGTTCTTTCCGGAATCCACACTGACTTTCAGGTAGAAGACCTTTGTCACGATGAGCTGTAAGGCGATTAAGAAGGATTCTGGCGAATATCTTCCCAGCGATTGATAATAGGGAGATGCCTCGATGGTTGTTACAGTCTTGGCGATTACCTTTACGTTTATAAAGATGTATAATTGACGCATCTTTGAGGTTGTGAGGGATGGTTTCACTCTGCCACATTTGCTGGAAGATCATGTGAAGTTTCTCTATCAGAACTGTACCGCCATCTTTATAGACCTCAACAGGAATTGAATCGGAGCCGGGGGCCTTTCCACTAGAAAGTTGACGAATCGCTTTTTTAGTTTCCTCCAGAGTTGGTATATCATCTAGTGCTTCATTTATAGGAATTTGGGGCAGTCGGTTGATGGCTTCGTCGTTAATAGATGATGGCTGGTTCAGAATATTATTAAAGTATTCGACCCAGCGTTGGATAATTTTTTCCTTGTCTGTAATTAGTGTTTTTCCATCTGTAGATTTTGGATCATTTAAATATGCTTTATGGAGATGGTGTTTCTCAGCCAACATCTTCTTTATATCATCTGAGTTCTCATCAAACCAGTCATTTTGTTTCTTGATGGCGGGACCCAGGACCTCAGTAGCAGTGTTGTAGATCTGCTCGCTTAGGGCTGCCCAATTTGTTTCCGCACTTTGGCCGTCTAACGAGATAGATTTGAGACGGTCTTCTAGGGTGTCAGTAAATGACTGTTTGATTTTTGTCTTCTTTAGTTTGGTGACATCCAGCCTTTTTTGAGTTTTCTTCCCCTGAGGGCGCCTGGCTGGTTGGATACGAATTTTAAGTTTAGACACAATGAGGCGATGATCAGTCCAGCATTCGGCACCACACATGGACTTGGTCACCCGGACACTTTGCCTGTCCTTCTTCCTAACAATTACATAGTCAATTAGGTGCCAATGCTTTGAGCGAGGGTGCATCCAGGAGGTCCTGTTGCGGATAGGAAGTCGAAAAATAGTGTTGGTGACAAGGAGGTTATGTTCTGCGCAAGTCTGGAGGAGAAGAAGTCCATTGCTGTTACAGCGACCCACGCCGTACTTTCCGATAGTGCCATTCCAGGAGATGTTATCTGAGCCTACTCTTGCATTAGGGTCACCAAGAATGATAAGCTTATCTGCTTTAGGAACTGATGCAATGACTGCATGTAGATCTTCGTAAAACTTATCCTTGACGTCATCCTGGTTTGTCATAGTTGGTGCATACGCGCTAATGATGGTGGCATGTTTCCTTCCATAAAGCAGGGGGATCTTGACCGTCATGAGTCGGTCATTTAATGCCTTTGGGCGCCCCGCTAACTTGCCAACAAGTGCTGTTTTGATTGCAAATCCAACCCCTGCTTCTCATCTTTCTTCAGTTCCTCTCCCGCTCCAATAGAATGTATAACCTGCACCCTTTTCGCAAAGTTGGCCCTCACCTGCAAGTCGAGTTTCACTCAGTGCTGCTATGTCAATGTTGTATCTGGCCAGTTCTCTCCCAATCAGGGCAGTTCGCCTCTCGGGTCTGTTTGCGTTAATGTCTTTGTCAAGTAGAGTGCGCACATTTCATGCGCCTAGAATGAGGGGGAAAAATCTGTCCTTTCTTTTTTCTTATGTGTCGCCCGCCAAAGTAGGGTACCCACCAACCGCGGTAAGCTGGTTAGGTAATGGTGGAGCAGGCAATGTTTAGGGCACCTTTTCTAGCCCCTTCCTCATGCCATGGAGGTGAGCAGTGCTTTCCTTAAGAGGGCTGCTCAGTCACTCAGGGTGCTGCCGAATCCCACTGCTGCTCCGATCAGTGGAAGACGACCATATGGCCTGAGCCGCCTGTGTGTAGGTCTGCGACTACGACTGCCAGCGCACCCACGCCTGCCGCTTCGCCGCTCGCCCATCGCCACAGGACTTGTTGTGAGTGGATGGATGAGTGGATGAAAGAGTGACTTGCGCAGTGATTTGGTTTAAAGTGAGGAAGAGTTGCGCAATTTGTCGACCTCACTCTCTCGCCTGGGTCCATCTTAATCCAGTGGCAAGACAAGTCAAGACGACTGGAGATGAAGTCAGGTGCAGTGGATGACCAGGGCTTTCTACGTGCCTCGCCCTGCTCCTTACGCTCCACAGCGCGTTGCTGGTAATCGCCGTCATGCCCGTTGAACCAACAGGTGGTTTCTTCCGCGCAGTCTACCGAATCCAGTCTTCGCATGCATGGGTAGGCAGACCCTAACTCACCGAAGGTTTATAACCAGTCGGCTACCCTCACCTAGTTTAGCCGGCCTGTCAAAGCCGTTTCCCGGGGGGTGGCCGCTGTCGCATGCTGACAGCTACGAGGAGCCACAGGTGAGAGCTGGATGTCAGGTTTGGACCAAAGGTGGCCGAGCTGCCCTGAAAAGGGCATGACAGCTCCTTCACCAGAGGTACTACCAATACCTGACATCCCAAACCCCCCCTTAACATACAGCCCAAGCGAAGACACCAGAGTCAGAAACCCATGAAGAGGCTTAACGTCACAAAACTTAAAAGCGAAGCAACCGCAGAGAGATTCTCAAGGGACTTGGACAGCCGTCTGAGGGACATTGAGCTCGGTCAAACCACTATAGAAGAAAAATGGGCCACTCTGAAGAACATTGTGACTCTGTAGCCTCTGAGAGCCTGGGATATACAACACTCAAGAACCCTGACTGGTTTGATGAGAATGATGAAAATATTAAAACACTGCTGGCTGAAAAATATCGCTTGCACAGAGACTATGAAAGCAACCCTTCCTCGACATCCAAAAAGGCAGCCTTTACCAATATACGCAGAGTTATTCAGAATAAGCTCAGGAAGATGCATGATGCAGGGCTCTGCAATAAAGCAATCGAGATACAGAGATATGCAGACAGAAATGACTCAAAGCGCTTTTATGATGCCCTGAAAGCAATTTATGGCCCTCAATCGAATCAATCATCACCGGTCCTAAATGCTGATGGCATGGCATTGCTCACTCATAAAATGCAGATTTTGAAACGCTGGGCACAACACTTCAATGCCATCTTAAATTATCCATCAACCGTCAACGAACAGGCCTTTGCAAGCATACCGCAAGTTACAGTCAATGTCAGACTTGACCTTCCATCCAGCGTGGAAGAGGTCAAGAAAGCAACCAGTCTACTGTCCAGCGGCAAAGCCCCTGGATCAGATGCGATTTCTGCTGAGATTTATAAAACTGGAGGCAGCATGCTGCTGCAGAGATTAACAAACCTCTTCCACTCAGTCTGGGATGAAGAACAGATGCCACAGGAATTGAAAGATGCCACCATCGTTCACATATACAAGCGAAAGGGAAATCATCAATCATGGGATAACCATAGGGGAATCTCCCTATTATCTATTGCGGGCAAAATCCTGGCTCGAGTCCTGCTCAACCGCTTGACTGTTCATCTCGAATCGCAGAACTTACTTCCAGAGAGTCAGTGTGGTTTCCGAGCAGGCCGCAGGACAGTCGATATGATATTTGCGCACGCCAACTTCAGGAGAAATGCCAGGAACAATGACCTATACACAACATTTATTGACTTGACCAAAACCTTGGACACTGTCAATAGGGACGGATTATGGAAAATTATGGCGAAATTCGGTTGTCCCGATAAGTTCACCTCAATTGTCCGCCAGTTTCATGAAGGTATGATGGCTCGCATATTGAATGATGGAGAACCTTCTGAAACCTTTCCCGTCACAAACGATGTCAAACAGGGATGTGTGCTCGCCCCGACGCTATTCAGTACGATATTTGCTGCCATGCTCTCTAACAGTACGCATGGCAGTCGTGACGGCGTACACATCAGATACAGGACAGATGGGAAGCTATTCAATCTGAGACGATTACAGTCCTTTACTAAGGTGAATGAAACAATGATCTCTGACCTCGTCTTTGCGGACGACTACGCCTTCAACACCTGCACAGAATAGGACATGCAGAACAATATGAGGAGGCTTTCTGTAGCATGTGATGACTTTGGTCTTACTATCAATATGAAGAAATCTGAAGTAATGTTGCAACCTGCTCCTGGGAAACCTTAATTCGAACCAAATATCACAGTAAAGAACCAACGTCTCCAAGTGGTGGACAGCTTCACTTATCTTGGCAGTACCCTTACCAAAGATGCGAATATCGACTCCGAGGTCAACAACAGAATTGCAAAGGCAAGTGCGGCTTTCGGAAGACTAATAGTAAATGTATGTGATCGACAAGGAATAAGTGCCGCCACCAAGATAAATGTATATCATGCAATAGTGCTCACTACCCTCTTCTATGCCTGTGAAACATGGACAGTGTATAGCAGAATGCCAAGAAGCTTAATCATTTCCACATGAGCTGTCTTCGCTGGATTCTCAGGATCAAGTGGCATGATAAAGTATTAAATTCTGAGGTCCTCAACAGAGCACATATCTCAAGCATCTACACATTGCTGCAGAGTTCCCAAATTATATGGACCGGACATGTTGTTAGCATGCCCTAAAAACGTCTTTCAAATCAGTTGATGTACAGCGAACTCTCCATGGGTAAGCAAACAGTAGGGGGACAAAAGAAATACTTCAAAGACACACTAAAAGCATCGTTGAGCAGCTTCAAAATTGATGTCTCCTCCTGGGAGACTATGGCACAGGATCGCTCTGCCTGGCGGACAAACATTACTCAAGGCGCTCGCATTGCAGAATAGAATTTAGATGATAAGGCAGAAGGCAAGCGTGCTGCAAGAAAAGTCAGAATGCACGGCAACACTACTATCGACTCTAACCATGTGTGCCCCGTATATGGCAGGGCCTGTAGGGCCAAAATAGGACTAGTTAGCCACATGAGATCACGGCACAGAGGTGTCACAACAAGTCTGAAGCTGCCGCCATCTTCGCTTGCGATGGGCAACTATTATTATTAACACTGTGTATGCGATTTAAAAGTGCAAATGTCATATTTTCTAGCGTATTAGTGGAAAGGATTCCTTTTCTCTCCACAAACTTCAGGAAAAAATCAGGAGAGCAGAAAAGGCCTTTATATATCGCCTTTATAGACATCGCAAAGGGACGTGACCAGGTAAGCAGAGATTGGCTCCTTAAAATCCTCCTGAAAATAGGCTGTCCTACTAAATTGCTGGAAATGATAAAGTCATTCCATTAAGATATGAGGGGGGATGTCGCATAGAGTTTTATGATCAATAAATTTTCTATATTTCTTTTCTTTTTCTACCCGTGTCCTCTACTTTATTATCGCTCTTTTATCCTTTTCCAGTATTTTTCGCATTCGTTCGTTTGCGAAAAATATATACTTTCCCATTCTGACTTTCCATTGTTGTGGTGGTTGTTCTTCTCTCCATACTTCATTTATAATATCTAAAATTCTCAAGAGGTTGTTGTCATTAACTGCTTTAATCATTTCCCCTGAAATTTCGTCAACTCCAGCAGCTTTAAAATTTTTTAATCTTTTAACGGCTTGTTTGATCTCGTCCAGCGTGAATTCATCGCAAGTTATTGGCAAAGTGGTTGTGGATGTTTCATTATTAAAATCAGGTGTTACTGTTGGTGGTGGTCTGTTTAGCACCTCCATGAAGTGCTCAGCCCATCTCTTCATTTGTTCTTTTTCTGTTGGTATTGAATTCCCTAATTTACCTTTAACAGGTGTTTCCATAGCAGTAGGCTGGTGACATAGTTGTTTTGTAATTTGATAAAGGCACCTACTATTACCAGTTCTTGCAGCATTTTCAGCTTCTACGGCCAGTTCATTGATGAAATGTCTTTTATCTCTTCGAGTTTTTGTCTTCACTTCTTTATTTAACAAGTTATAAGTTAGTTTGCAAGATTCAACTGCATTATGTGTACTTGCCGCTAGTAGTTTAAGTTTTGCTGTTTTCCTTTCTTGTATTTTATCCCAAGTATCTTCTCTCATCCATTTTTTCTTTTTATGTACTAGGTATCCGGTGGTCGCTACAGCTGCTTCTGTCATTGCTGTTCTCAGTTGTTCCCATTTAGTATCGATTGTCTTGGTGGTGATATCGTTGTCAATTTTGCCTAAAGCATCGAAATAGTTGTTCATTTTGACATTATATTCCTTCTTTATATCATTTGATTGCAGTCTGTGTACATCTATTCTTCTATTTTTATTCGGTTGGTATAACTTCTTCAGTTTAATTCTCATTTTAGCTATGCAGAGGTTATGATCGCTTCCGATCTCTGCACCTCTGTATGCTCTGACGTCTTGAACTGATGAGCGAAATTTAGCGCTTATGCAGAAGTGATCTATCTGGTTCTTAGTTCTGCCATCAGGTGAATTCCATGTTATCTTGTGGATATTCTTATGTGGAAAGATGGTGTCTGCCACAACGAGGTTTGATATTTCACAAAGTTCTAGAAGTCTTTCGCCATTTTGATTCATACAGCCTATGCCATGAGTACCGAGATATCTTTGTACTCCATCGTTGTTGTCACCTACTTTGGCGTTAAAATCACCCATGACTGCTATTATGTCATGCTTGGGTATTGTGTTGATGGTACTTAGAAGTGCTTCATAGAAGTCATCTTTTGTGGTATCAAGAGCGTCGTTAGTTGGTGCATAACATTGTACAATTGAGAGCTTGAAAAATCGTGTCTGAAATCTAGCTAATATTAGCCTCTCATTGATAGGTACCCAGCTGATAAGCGATGCTGCTGCTTTCTGTGTCATTAGGATGGCTACTCCCTCTGTGTGACGATTATCATTACTACCAGAGTATATAATTTGCTTTTTTTCTTCTGAAATATATTTTATGCCCTTCCCCGTCCATCTACACTCGCTGACACCCAATAAGTCCAACTTATAATTATCCATTTCTTTAATTACTTCTTCCAATTTTCCGTCTTGATACATAGTTCTTACATTCCAGTATCCAATTTTAGAAATCTCCTTAGCCCCCAAGATATTAGAGTGAGTCATGTTTACTGTCGAGCCTGGTTCTGTTTCGGTAACAATAGCTTGTTTTACGATAGTGAATTGTTAACTCACTGATCAACCCTCCGATCCAACCGACCGATTCGAGGGTTTCGAGGTCAGTTATAGGAAAATATCTACACCACTAGATACTCTGGTGTATCTCTTATTCTATAATTTAACATAACATGGTGATATCCATCGAAATATACACATTCCTGATGTTTTTCTTTCGGCGTCTAAGGTGAGAAACGAATTTCACCTCCATCTTGGAAGGGTAGATAACTCTTATTTTACCGTTTTTCTTCTCATACTGGAAACGCATTTATTACATAACGTGTCAGTCCCTGCACTAGACGATAGAGTGTGAGAATTCATTCCGTCAGACATAGATGCAGACAGTTGGCTACAGTTTCATCTGTCACGAGAGTTTTCTTCGGCCAAGTTTCTAGGCGAGGTGTGGAAAATGCCATCTGCCTCGACTAGAAATGAGACATTCGTCTAGCATTTCCATCTGACACGGCACACTACGGCCAGTTCTTAGACGGAGGTGTCAAAGACGCGAAGTGGCAGTTTATGGAAATCTCTTGGTTTACGTAAGTGTTAAGAGGAGAGGGGGAGACGGGGGTGTTCGAAATAGCGCGCATCCTTGGTCTGTTTAAGTTATAAACCAGAGTTTTAGATTTCATTCACTCAGTAACTCCGCAGTCAAGACGAGAACGACCTCGTTCGATTCCTAAGAATCTATGTTAATAGAAGCATCATTTAGTTAGTCAAAGTGGTTTAGTTCTTAGTAGTTCTGTGTTGAGGTAAATATTATATATCTAGTATTTTGTGAGTGTTTAAAGTGATAAATCGCTTATTTCATTTTTCTAGTTAGATTTGTGCGCAGAAGAATTAAATATAAGTCTGTTATATTCTTTAGCTGACGTGTTTCAGTGGAAAGCAGATAAATTATAATTTCTAGCTTAACTCATGCAGTGATAATAAATTTAATTTAACTGCTTAGTCGAGAATATTGTAAAACTAACTTATAACTGCATAGATTCATCACTGAGTATTGACGAAATACGTATGTATTTCTAATTCATGATGGTTGATTTTATGAATATAACTTATTTCACGGGAAGGTTTTAGACGATAAGTCAAGCCTCCGCTTGCAGTTGATAATGTAAGTTATATCCGAGTACATAGTATGTATAATATTTTATTGTTGTTTTTCTTTATTCAGTGAAAACTGGGGTGACCCAACTTTGCCAGCGTTTGAGTACACGAGAAATATCTGTGAAGAACTAAAACATTTTCCTTAAAGACTTGTTGTATAACCTTTACAAGAACTTTAACGGTTAAATGAAGTAACGGGCCCATCGAGCCTGATTTAACTCTTCCAGAGAAAAACCTCAAGTACATTTCAGCCCTTGTGGCAAGTAAAAACATTACAAATCATTGACCTTCCGACATTTTGACGAACTGTGGGTGTGAACAATAATTATCTATTGAAAGAATTTACCTACCGGTCATCTTCCTTAATAAGGGAAACCTCGTGATTCTCGCACTGTGTGCCCGCTTAAAACTAATTCTTACATAAACGGAGTGAAGTGACACTAACTTAAATCTGTAAAGAAAACTATCGCACGAAGAGGACGCTCCCCGAACACCGTGAATGAAACCACGATCTGCAGAGCTGGGAATCCGCTTCAGCAAAAGATAGACAGGTTTAAACGGTGCGTCATACAGTGCGCCTGTGGCGTGAGGTTTTTATTTGGATCTAAGATCAGTATAGTACTGACAATTACAGAAATAGAATTTCTGCAGAAAAGGGTGAAGTCCCAGTGTCTGAGAGAACTACTGGTATCACAAATTAGTTACGGCTGTGAATGTTCTGATCTCAAAAAATTAGTAGAGAGGAGACCGACATAAATTGCCACCTCCGCTGTGTAACTAACTGTGATATTAAGACGAGGAAACAGATTTTACTTAACAATGATAAAATTGACAAGTCTTCAAATACAATTTCCTTATTATTTATTTAGTATATACACTATCTACTCTTGTGCTGAAGGGTGGATGTTGAAAATTGGAATGTAATGGATTTGTAAGTTTACATATGATTTACAAATATTTATATTTATATAGATATATATAAATATATTACAACAAGTTTTCCAATTACACTGACAAACAACATTTTTCTTTCTTATATAAGAATAAGTGTTCTTAGGTCAGTTTCTTGCGCTGATTTCAAATTTGAAATCCGTTTATCTCTATCACATCGGGTTCTTAAGATATTTGTGAATAAATATATTTTTGGGAAACCGTTATTTGCTTCGTTTCATTTTTACTACATAAATTATTAAAAATTAACAAAATGCAAAATAATTCTACTTTTTATACTGCTAAAAGATGCATGACATATGTTACGCTATTTTTCAAATAGTTACTGTATTTTGAAATAATTCTGAGCGAAATATGGCTTCTAGAAGTTGTAGAAATTCGGCTGATCTGTTCCGTTACGTGTGCGGATATTTTACCGATCGTGTTCACCAGAAAAACTTAACACCATTACTAAAGAAAGCATATGAACTTTATTTCGATTCGAAAGTTGATGATGCAAATAAATCTTGGAAGCCAAATGCAGTTTGTTCGACTTGTGCAAATACATTGGCAGGTTGGTTACGAAAATCACCGAAGCATAAGTCGATGCCTTTTGGAGTGCCAGTAATATGGCGTGAACCGACAAATCACGCTACCGATTGTTACTTCTGCTTGACAAATATCTATGGTTTCACTTTTAAAACTAGAAAGTCTGTGGTTTATCCAAATATTGAATCGGTTTCGAAACCAGTGCCTCATGATCCAATCACGTGTCCGATCCCAGTTCCACCAGAACAATATCCGTTGGACGTGAATGAACCATCAGAAAGGGATAGTTTACCTGCTTTAGAAACTAATTCTAACTCGGATTATATACCGGTGAATGATGGTGTTCACTTAATTAACCATTGAGAACTTTCAGATCTAACACGTGATCTCGCTCTTACCAAAGGACAAGCGGAATTACTCGGTTCGCGACTCAAAGAATGGAATCTTTTAGCGCCCAATACTTCGATATCTAAATTTCGTCATAGACACAGAGAACTTGTTCAATACTTTGAGATGGATGATGACATTTGCTATTGCAAAGATGTAACAGGTCTAATGGTGCACCTCGGTCATGAGCACATAGTCAACGAATGGCGACTTTTCATCGACTCTTCCAAGACTAGTCTAAAAGCCGTGTTATTGCATAACGGAAATTTATTTTCATCAATTCCAGTCGTCTACTCTGTTCATATGAAAGAAACTAATGACAATATGGCTATACTTTTGGCAAAAATAAAGTACAATGACTACCAATGGCGGATTTGTGGAGACCTAAAGGTCATTGCAATTCTCACGGGCATGCAGACTGAGTATACTAAATTTTGTTGCTTCCTATGTGAATGGGACAGTCGCAACAGACAGGAACATTATGCAAGAAAGGTGTGGCCTATCAGGGATCGTATGCAGCTCGGGCATAAAAATGTAATACACGAGCCATTAGTTAACAAAGACAGCATCATTTTACCACCGTTACATATAAAGTTGGGGCTCATGTAGAATTTCGTAAAAGCGTTAGATAAAACGAGCAAAGCTTTCACTTTTCTTCGAGAAAAGTTTCCGCAAGTTAGCGATGCAAAGATAAAGGAAGGTATCTTTGTAGGACCTCAGATTAGGAAAGTTATTGCAGACAAACAATTCGAGAACTTGTTACATGGTAGTGAACTTCGCGCATGGATGGCATTCAAATCGATCGTCGATAACTTTCTGGGAAATCACAAATCTGTCGACTATGTGCATATTGTTAAGCAGTGCATAGATGCATACAGAATTATGGGCTGTAACACGTCCCACAAAATCCATTTGCTCGAATCGCATCTTGACTTTTTCCCTGACAACCTTGGCGAAGTCAGCGATGAACATGGAGAACGATTCCATCAAGATATCGCCGTAATGGAGTCACGTTATCAAGGACGGTGGAGTGTGACCATGCTTGCCGATTATTGTTGGATGCTTCATCGCTACGTACCACATGCCATTCACCGACGAAAGTCGACTGCAAAGAAATTCAAGCCTACATAACTGTTATACTTCTTGTACGAATGATGTTGTAATACTCTATGCGTTGTTAAAAAACTTCAATTGCGTATTTCTAGAGATCCCGACCTGATAGAGAAAAACGGTTTGCAGATTTAAAAACAGCGCATTAAAATTGACCAGAAAAACATAGAAATGTTAGAGAAAGAAAAAAAAATTTTTTTTTGTTAGCCAATGTTATAGGAACAAAAATTATATCAGCTGTGCTGCTATTCAATTATAGTACATGTATCAGCTGTGCTGTTAATTAAGTATATAACATTTATTAGCTATGCTGTTAATCTTGTCTCTTTCTACGCTAAATCTCTTTTTCGTCACTGACAGTTAATTTGCTCACAATGCTGACAGAAATGGTACTAATGTGTACTCATCTCTCAAAACATTATGTTCTCCTTAGTTTGGTTCACACAACAGCTGCTGAGGATCGTTACTTTAGCCCACCCAAGACTGAGGGGGACTAAAGATGTAGCTTCTGTGCAATCTCTATGCTCCTGCGAAGTTCCAGGCAGCTGGATTGACACGACATACGACCTCGGGTTTGATGACACGAATAAAACCTGTAACAAGGAAAAATAGGGGCTAATTTCTGTCCTCAAGCCCACCTATTTCTATTGTATATGATATGAGCGTGTCTCAGGTGTCTGCATGTAGGATGAATGACAACATGGCTCAGTATGATTTAGCAATAGCGAGACAAGACAGGTGTCTACTTGCAAAACATTCTTTCTGATAAATTAATACATGGATACATCCAATAATATAAATTCAATACATGAATACATCCAATAATATAAATTCAATACATGAATACATCCAATAATATAAATTCAATACATGAATACATCCAATAATATGTACACCTAGGTGTGATACAACCATTTTCTTCCCCCTACAATATACCAGGCCCTCTCTGACAAGTGATATAATATATCATAACAATATTGTTATGTTCTTATGATAGGAGTATATGAGACAAGGACTGTTTTGGTTATATTTCAGGTTGGTGTTATCTGAGACAGTAGATTGAAGTTATAGGAGACAATAGGTTGAGTCCTAACAAGGACTGTTTTGGTTATATTTCAGTTGGTCTGAGATAATAGATTGAAGTTATAGGAGACAATAGGTTGAGTCCTAACAAGGACTGTTTTGGTTATATTTCAGTTGGTCTGAGATAATAGATTGAAGTTATAGGAGACAATAGGTTGAGTCCTAACAAGGACTGTTTTGGTTATATTTCAGTTGGTCTGAGATAATAGATTGAAGTTATAGGAGACAATAAGTTGGAGCATGAGTCCTATTAGTCTTCGTCTTCATCAATCATATCAGGAAATACAATCATTATACCTAATGCCCCAAGATACAATCAGTAACCTGATACGTTCATATTGAAACAATTTATATAAAATATATACAGGTGTAGGTAGTATAACTGACACACAACCAATACAAACATTATATATCTGCTGTAGGCCTATTTGCCTACAAATAGTAAATTATATTTACTATCCAAGATTTAAACAGGCCAGGTTTTGACTCGACTTAGTGAAGCAGGCTGCAGGTCAATGCACTCAGGTAAGCAATAAATCAAGGTTGACAGCTTCTCCTCTTCAGTCGGTCGGTATCTGGCTTGGTGTCGGTGTTGCGTGTTTTAGCATAAAATTTCGCCCGATTATATAGGCAGGTGAAAGCGTTTGGTTGGTTCCTGGTGCGGCAAGCTGATTGGTTGTCTGCAGTTTGCTCCCATGCCTCGTACAGCCTAATTTTATTGTTTTTTCCGCCATATTGCGTGAACAAGATGGCCGCGACCCACATCCGAAAAAACATGGCTTAAGTTTAATTTTATTCCTGTCTCAGAGACTGGTGAACGTTGCTCGTTGATTGGTTGGGCTTTCGACATAGGGATTTAACAAAGTAGTGGGTTTACACTCTCGTTTCACGACATAGCCCCCTCCTTTCCTAGCTGTGACCTGTCATAGCTGACGTTTAAACCCCTGCTCTAGTTAATCCTTTTGCGTCTGTCCTTCCAGAGTAATAGGGTGTCGACCTAAAAAATCAGCTTCTACATTGTCTCTTCCCGGAATGTAATTCACGGTAAAGGAATAAGGTGCCAGAAGCAGACTCCACCTTAACAATCTCGAATTTAGCTTTTTAGATGCAGCCTAGAATGTTAAAGGCTGGTGATCGCTTTGGACAATAAAGTGTGTCCCATACAGGTAAGATGAAAATTTGTCGATGGACCAAATTAGAGCCAAACATTCTTTCTCTATGGTCGAGTAATTCAACTCAGCTGCATTCAGCTTCCTACTGGCGTAGGCGACTGGTAAAAGTTCCTCCGGCTGGGCTTTTGATTGCTGCAAGAGAGTTGCACCAATACCTGTACTGCAAGCATCCGTCCTTAATACAAATTCCTGTGTGATATCGGGTAGCGTAAAGATGGGTTTGCTGGTGAGTTTTTCTTTTAGCTCTGTGTAAGCTTTTTCACAATCAGCATTCCATTGGATTTTGTCAGGCTGTCCTTTCTTCGTTAAGTTAGTTAATGGTGCACACAGAGAGTTAAAGTGGGGTATGTACTTCTGATAGAACCCACATAATGACACGAATGATCTCACATCTTTCTTCGTTTGAGGTCTGGGTGCCTTCTTTAACTTCTCTATATTCTTTGGGTCAGGAGACATATGACCTGTAGAAATAGTGTGACCTAGGAATTCCAACTCCTTACAACCGATATAGCACTTGGTTGGACGTGCAGTCAATCTAGTTTCTCTCAGTCTGTTAAACAACATGGAGAGCGCTACTATATGCTCTTCAAATGTGTTTGTAGCAACAAGAATGTCATCCATAAAGTTAGTGATATGGGGATTTTGTAGAGGTTCCAATAATTTCCTCGTCATTCTTGAAAAGATACTAGGAGCATTTTTCAGCCCAAAGGGTAGTACATTAAACTCGTAGTGTCCGTCTGATGTACTAAATGCCAGCATTTTCCTAACTTCTGGTTTCACTGGTATTTGGTAGTATCCCTTGCTTATATCTACCTTTGATAAATACCTAGCCTTACTCAGTGTAGAGAACAGCTGGTTGGTGTCAGGTAATGGGTCCACCTGAGATTCTGTGATAGCATATAGCTTCTTGTAGTAAAAACATAACCTGTGTTCACCACTAGGCTTCCTTAATAGCACCACACTTGAGCTATAGAGAGATTCAGACTTTGAAATATTTTTCTCCTTTAAGAGATAGTCAGTCTCATCCTTGAGTACTTGTGCTTGCTATTGTTCAGTCCATGTCCGCAACAATGCTTCCAGTGGACTGTGTATGAGGACGGCCAAACAACAACGTTGCCGGACCCACACCTATTTCTATTGTAAGGGGCAGTATACCGAAGTGGGGCCTGTCTCCATCAACTGTTTGGTACAGCCCTTGTTCCTACCTCCTATAGTTCGGGTTTGTTTCTGCAGCTTTTTTAATACTGGTTGCTGACTAACCAAATTTTCCAAATGATCCAGGCCATGGTGTTCCGACAAATATCTAGTCGGGGTGGGATGTCTCTTGTCCCCTCTCTGTACAATACGGAGAGTTGCTATGGTTACTGGTGTAACAGTAGACTTGTGATTTTGTTTTCTCTTTATCGCTGCATCTACCTGTTGTTTTCTCTTTTGCATTTTCTTAGTAGGCCTACGTCCGCAACAATGCTTCCCTAGGTCCTGTAACTGGTCTACGCTTCTGAATGAGGTTACCTGGTTACATTCTGAACAGGATTTCATATACCAACTTATGTCTTCAATTATTCCTGGCCAGTAATATCGCAATGCTATATTTTGACCAGTGGCCCCTTTTCCTCTGTGACCACTGCCTGATGTAGCATGCTCTTGCTCCTTAACTTCCTCCCTGTAGAATTTTTGCACTACCAGCTGTCCATGCCCTTTAGGTCCTTTTCCAGCTTGTCTGTAGAGTAGGTCATTTTCCATATAGTAGTCTCGTTTCTCTGGAGGGTTATGGGCCTTTGGCAATTTGCCAAAACAAGGCTTCAATGTGCTGTCTGCTGTTTGAGCCTTTTTCATCTTTGTATGATGAATGTTTATTGGATCTCCCTCCTCCTTTTTAGTGCTCGACCTGGTATGGTTTGCTGCCATGACAACAGGTTTTATTGGGTCACCCAAAAAGACATATTTACATCCTATTACCAGCGGGTATATAGGATTATCACTTACTGCTGCTTTTATCACTCCTTTCACATAGCGAGTTCTCACATTGATCCTTGCTATGGGAAGTGTCATGGTGCCGGTTCCCTGCATTGCCCCTTGTATGTCCACTGTTTCTGTGGTAAGTTGGTCAGGCTGCACTAGGGTTGCACTCACGACTGAGTCGAATTCCAAACCTGAATCATATAAGCACTGAATTTTAGTGCCATTATATGTCACTTCCTCACAGACAGGGGGATGATGGAGGTCATTCTGACTAACTGCCAGTTCCTTAATTCCCTTGTTCCCTGTTGTGAGACACGCAGCGTAATAAGGAGGGTTGTCCTTCTGCAGTCTGCAGTATTGTGGTTACTCATTAGACAAGTTTTACACCACTTTCCTTCCTTCCGGTAAGGTGTCTTATCCGATCTTAGAGGGTTTTTGTCCTTTTGGTCAAATCTTTGTTTGTTCATTGTGGTAGGTTCCTTTTGTTCATATTTGGAATAGTTTTGTGATGATGTGAAGTTTTCATCCTGCTTTTTTTTACTTTCTACTAATTCTGCCTGAGCTGCTTGATATCTCTCAGCAACAGTTACAATATCTTCCAATCTCTCTGCTCCTTGTTCCATGATAAACTTCCTCATTTCTTGAGGCATGGACTCTTTTATTTGCTCCATCATTATCATTTCTTTCAGATCCTGACACTTTCCTAAACTACTCCATTTTTCCAAATAAGTTTCCAATCTAGCAGAGAATTGGTGATAGTTTTCTCCCGGAAGAAGTTTAGCTGTTCGGAATTTCTTTCTATATGATTCTGAGTTCTTTTCATATCTCACAAGCAGTGCCTGCTTCAGGATTTCGTAATCTTCCTGGTCATCTCTTGAGAGCTTCAAATATACATCGTAGGCCACACCTCTCAATCCCTGAGATAGTTTAAGACTCCACTTTTCTTTCACTAAGCCATAGGTAGTGGCAAGTCTTTCGTATCTATCCAGGTACGACCCAATGGCGTCTTCTTTCTCAACAAATGGGTCCAGATGAAAATTCATGGCCCCACTTGAGGTGCTCTGGCTGGAGCTACTCTCAGAGTGAGGTGAGCTACCACCATTATTGCCAGTATTTGCCTGAATTTCAAGTTCTTTTAATCTCAACTGATGGTCTCTCTCTGCTTGTAATTTCCTTTCCTCAGCTTCAATTTTCTTTGCCTCATTTTCAGCCTCACATTTCTTGGCTTCAATGTCTAATCTTTTAGTTTCTCTTTCAGCTTCTGCTTGCAACCGCCTTTCTTCAGCCTCAAATTTCTTTGCTTCTCTATCAGCCTCTAATTTCAACTTCTTTTCTTCCCTATCCATGTGTTTGTCCACGTCTGTTGTGACATACTGAGTGAGAGCATCACCTGTCATATTTAATTCCTTACCCATCTGCGTGATCGCAGTTCTGAACTTCACTAGATCAGCAAGGGCGTTACTTAGATAGGGTATGTAAATTCACTATATCCAAATATTATAATTAAACTTAATTAATTAAATGAACAAATAATTTCCGTGCAACTTTGTGAGCATCAACTATTTACTGAATACTAAATGGTACCCCTCCTAAGAAAACAATAAAAAAATTCTATTATTGAATTTTTTCAAAAATTTATTTCTTTTGTTATCTATGGGTGGCACAAGATAGAGTTAGTAGATAGATGAATAGACTAAGTATGGCTCAAGGTATATAGAAATATCCCAGGAACGAGCCCCCAGTGTATCGTGAGGTTTTTATTTGGCTCTAAGATCAGTATAGTACTGACAATTACAGAAATAGAATTTCTGCAGAAAAGGGTGAAGTCCCAGTGTCTGAGAGAACTACTGGTATCACAAATTAGTTACGGCTGTGAATGTTCTGATCTCGAAAAATTAGTAGAGAGGAGACCGACATAAATTGCCACCTCCGCTGTGTAACTAACTGTGATATTAAGAAAGGAAACAGATTTTACTTCTTCTTCTTCTTCTTCGATCCTTAACCACCGACCGTCAAAGCAGTCAGTGGCCATCACGCCTAGTGGCGTCTTGTAGGGCAACAACAAATTGATTCCACTTTGCACGGTCGGTGGCCATCCTTCGTACAGTGCCCCAACTCTGGTTCATTCTTTGCATCTCAGCCTCCACAGTCCTCCGCCAAGTTGTTTTTGGTCGGCCTCTCTTTCGCTTTCCTTCAGGGGTCCAAAGCATAGCTGTTCTTGTGATGGCATCGGGGTCTCTTCTGAGGACATGACCAACCCAGCTCCAGCGTCTGCCAGCTATGATGGTGTGCATGTCCTCTTGCTTGCTACGAGTAAGCAGATCTTGGTTGGTGATGGTATTCGGCCAAAAGATGCGGTGAATTTTTCTTAGGCATGTTGTGTGAAAAGAGGACAATTTTGACATTTCCTTCTCTGTGACTCTCCAGCATTCCACACCATAGAGAAGCACAGAAAGCACGCAACTCTGGTATAATCTTAATTTTGTGCTTGTGCTGTATTGGGAGGACTTCCAGATGTTATTTAGGCTAAAGAAGGCTGTTCTTGCCTTATTCATTCTGATGTTGATGTCTTTGCCTGCCCCACCGTCTGGTGTTACTATGCTTCCTAGGTATGTGAAGGTATCTGTCTGTACCAATTGCTGATTCCTTACTGATATGGGCTCAGGGTTGCTCACATTGAGCGTCATGACCTCAGACTTCTTTAAATTGATGTTCAAGCCCACCTGCTGGCTAAATTTATTAAGTCTATCCGTTTTTTCCTGGATGTGTTGATGTGAATGTGCCAGCAGTGCAATGTCATTTGCATATTCCAGATCTTCCAATGTAGAAAATGTAGTCCATCTTATTCCTCTTGGACTGCCCTCTGTTCTCAGAGATTTTACTTAACAATGATAAAATTGACAAGTCTTCAAATACAATTTCCTTATTATGTATTTAGTATATACACTATCTACTCTTGTGCTGAAGGGTGGATGTTGAAAAATGGAATGTAATGGATTTGTAAGTTTACATATGATTTACAAATATTTATATTTATATAGATATATATATATAAATATATTACAACAAGTTTTCCAATTATAGGAACAAAAATTATATCAGCTGAGCTGCTATTCAATTACAGTACATGTATCAGCTGTGCTGTTAATTAAGTATATAACATTTATTAGCTATGCTGTTAATCTTGTCTCTTTCTACGCTAAATCCCTTTTTCGTCACTGACAGTTAATTTGCTCACAATGCTGACAGAAATGGTACTAATGTGTACTCATCTCTCAAAACGTTCTGTTCTCCTTAGTTTGGTTCACACAACAGCTGCTGAGGATCGTTACTTTAGCCCACCAAATACTAAGGGGGACTAAAGATGTAGCTTCTGTGCAATCTCTATGTTCCTGCGAAGTTCCAGGCAGCTGGATTGACACGACATACGACCTCGGGTTTGATGACACGAATAAAACCTGTAACAAGGAAAAATAGGGGCTAATTTCTGTCCTCAAGCCCACCTATTTCTATTGTATATGATATGAGCGTGTCTCAGGTGTCTGCATGTAGGATGAATGACAACATGGCTCGGTATGATTTAGCAATAGCGAGACAAGACAGGTGTCTACTTGCAAAACATTCTTTCTGATAAATTCAATACATGAATACATCCAATAATATAAATTCAATACATGAATACATCCAATAATATAAATTCAATACATGAATACATCCAATAATATAAATTCAATACATGAATACATCCAATAATATGTACACCTAATTGTGATACAACCATTTCCTTCCCCCTATAATATACCAGGCCCTCTCTGACAAGTGCTATAATATATCATAACAATATTGTTATGTTCTTGTGATAGGAGTATATGAGACAAGGACTGTTTTGGTTATATTTCAGGTTGGTGTTATCTGAGACAATAGATTGAAGATATAGGAGACAATAGGTTGGGTCCTAACAAGGACTGTTTTGGTTATATTTCAGTTGGTCTGATATAATAGATTGAAGTTATAGGAGACAATAGGTTGAGTCCTAACAAAAACTGTTTTGGTTATATTTCAGTTGGTCTGAGATAATAGATTGAAGTTATAGGAGACAATAGGTTGAGTCCTAAAAAGGACTGTTTTGGTTATATTTCAGTTGGTCTGAAACAATAGATTGAAGTTATAGGAGACAATAGGTTGAAGAATGAGTCCTATTAGTCTTCGTCTTCATCAATCATATCAGGAAATACAATCATTATACCTAATGCCCCAAGATACAATCAGTAACCTGATACGTTCATATTAAAACAATTTATATAAAATATATACAGGTGTAGGTAGTATAACTGACACACAACCAATACAAACATTATATATCTGCTGTAGGCCTATTTGCCTACAAAGATTAAATTATATTTACTCTCCTAGATTTAAACAGGCCAGGTTTTGACTCGACTTAGTGAAGCAGGCTGCAGGTCAATGCACTCAGGTAAGCAATAAATCGAGGTTGACAGCTTCTCATCTTCAGTCGGTCGGTATCTGGCTTGGTGTCGGTGTTGCGTGTTTTAGCATAAAATTTCGCCCGATTATATAGGCAGGTGAAAGCGTTTGGTTGGTTCCTGGTGGGGCAAGCTGATTGGTTGTCTGCAGTTTGTTCCCATGCCTCGTACAGCCTAATTTTATTGTTTTTTCCGCCATATTGCGTGAACAAGATGGCCGCGACCCACATCCCAAAAAACAGGGCTTAAGTTTAATTTTATTCCTGTCTCAGAGACTGGTGAACGTTGCTCGTTGATTGGTTGGGCTCTCGACATAGGGATTTAACAAAGTAGTGGGTTTACACTCTCGTTTCACGACAGCGCCAGACGGCGAACACCAGCAAGCTATTAGGTAAGAACGTGAGCCAGGGTACCCTGATGAAAGAACCGAGTGAAAGTAGACTGAGTGATGTTTTATGATAACTATTTATTCACCCACTTTGTAATTCCATTTATGCAAAATTGTTGCTACTGCAGGTATATTTTTTTTCTTAGGATAAATCATACCACTATCAAAGTCTGTTCATACCTTTAAAGGGGAAAATCATTAGACTACAGCAGATGTATCCGTGACTCTTTGGGGCTATCACTTGTCTTCTAACGGGACTGTGGGCTATACTTCGGGGGAAAAGATCATAACTGTGGGTCTATCAGTTTTGTAGCAATTCATTGACTTTATGACTACTGTATTTGTATATGCTTGATGTAAATTTTATGTGTTGTGATGGAATTTTAGTCTGATAATTAAAATTCAATCAAACTTACTCCAGTGTGGCGGTCAGTTCGTTCCCAAGTACCCATATTTTCATTGTCATAGTTTCACGTCTGTGTGTCTATTGTAGTCACTTATGTGTGTGTGTATAGGAGGATATATATATATATATATATATATATATATATATATATATATATATATATATATATATATATATATATATATATTAATATATATTATATTAGATTTGTCTGGCTAATCTAACTCTGTTGTAGATGATAGGCTGACTGAGAGAAGCTTCTCGAGTGTGTCAGAGACAGAATCTACTATAGCTCCTTCACCTCACTCGTGAAATCTATTTTCTAATTTATCATCTCACTGAGCTATCACTTATTTCTATATCTATCCAGAAGGGACACACCTAAGTCTTAATCACCTATCACAAATCTACGACAAATGGTTGCTCGTTTCCGGGAATTGAACTAAAAATCCTGAGCAAGTACGACAAATGTGGACTCGTCTAACGGGATTTTGAATTTAGAATAGGAAGACGAGACGGCAAATATCAGCTCGTCTGTAGGATTTCTTTCTTTATTCTGAAATAGAGTAAGAGTGTGATTGTCTCGTGGTATTGTGTATCTTTAAAAATAACTATTAACCTAGACCAACGATCTGTTTATGGGCGTGCTAACCACACAACTAAAACTTGTTTTTCCACAGCATTTTGAGTATATACATTTGAGTTACAGGTCGATTTTGTCGGAATATATGTTAATTATTGATTTTGTAATACTAAACGCTGGTAAAGTTTGTGATTGTCTAACAGTCACAGGGTTCTGAAGAAGTAGGCGTTTGAGCTCAGCTAAGGAGTGCGTTCAGACAATACGTCCTGTTAATTGCCTCCCTTACCCTAACTGACTTCAGGGGTGAACTTGTAGTGGATTAAAAATTAAGGGATTTTTTTTTTCTCCTTAAATTTTTGCAATAATTATTTTGTTTCCACTGTAGCAACTTATTTTTTTGAGTGAGTAATCTTAACTACCAATTTATTTGGCGGAGTCGTCTGCATTAGGTGCTTTATTGCCGATTAATAGCAGCGATAGTTAGACACTATATTTTTGGAGGAGGTATCCCAGTATATAAGTATATCAGCTTTTGTTTGGTATTTTCTCGTAAGTGGTAGGAACCAGTGTATCCTTTTCTTCTTTTATTTCTCGACTAGTCCCAGTCAGCTATTTACTATGGCCGAGAGGGCAAAGCTTAGGCAGATCCTCAGGGACGAGGCAAGAGAAGAAGGTTTGGAAGGCGAGGAAGCGACAGCTTTTGTCAGGGGCGAACTTGACAGATATGACGCGGAGAGGAAAGCAGCTGATGCTAAAGAGGAAAAAGAAGAACTAAGGAGGAAAGAAGAAGCAGCGAAGAGGAAAGAAGCGGAAGACCGTCTATTACAGCAGAAGAAGATGGATGAGGAAATGGAAATTCGCTGGATGCAGCATGAGGAAAGAGAGAAGGAGAGACAGCATGAGGAAAAAGAGAAGGAGAGACAACATGAGCTGGCTCTTAAAGCTCTAGAAGTCCAAAGTCGGGGTGCTGCCTCTACCTCCAGCAATGGAGAGTCTTCTCCTCATTCTTCCTTAACTGATCTTTCTAACACTCAATCTACTCATCTCACTCTATGTCTTTTGCGCTAGAATCTTTCCCTTGTCCTAATGAGAAGATTGATACGTATCTAGAAAAATTTGATAAAATTGCAACACTGTACGGTTTAGAGCTTTCTCAGGCTTTGAAAAGCAGTGCGTATGATGTTTACGCCAAACTCGAAAGCAGCCAACAAGACAACTATGATGTGTTGAAGAAAGCGTTACTGGAGCGCTTTGAAATGAATGCTCGCAATTTTTTGCAACTGTTTCGCAACAGCAGGAAGGAGAGCTCTGAAAATTTTCAGCAGTTCTCGTCTCGTTTGAAGGAATACTTGACAAAGTGCCTTGAGCTTTCACAGCTCCCCTCTACCTATGAAGGTCTTGAGGAATTTGTTATAACCGAACAAATAAAGAACACTTTGCTGACACCCGGAGATTTCTAGCTGAGCAAGGTGCTGAAAAGCTTGAAGACATTTTGGAAACGTCTTAGCGATATCACAATGCGCTGGCTGAACTACCGGCCACAAAACGTAAACCGACAGAAAAGCATTTTAGAAAGAATAATCTAGACCAATCTTCTCATGCTTCTAATCAGAATAACCACAGAGAAACTGGACCTCAAAACCCCCCTCCTGAAAAGTCTAAGTTCTGCAAAAACAAATACCCCACCAACAACAAACAGTCTGATCAACCCAACCGTTCTACATGGCAGCGGGGCCAGAAAGGACAAGGTGACAAAGGGAAAACCCCTGAGCACGGGACATATGATCAGACCGAGCACACCGAGCCGAAACGCATAGGATGCTTGCTAACAGTCTCGCAAGGCGGAATTATTGACAGTGATTCCCAACCTGAGGGAGAGAGACCCTCTACGCGAGGTACTGTTATGTTGAACGGTTCTCAAACTTTTTGTTTATTTGACACGGGGCTTTCTTATGATTGCATTGTCGCCAGGCACCTGGTTAAACCCGGTCAAGAGACAGGAGAACCCGTCCAATTTTGTGGAGTTTCTAAGAGTGATGCACCTACAGCGCTTCCCATCGCACTGGTGGAGATCCACTCTGAGTTTGTCAGAGGCGTGATCAAAGCGGCTGTTATGGATGACCCCATCTACCCAGTCATACTTGGCGGTAGATACGTGTTTATTGGGAAACCGGAAGGGCCGATTGTGGCAGCAGTAACTACGAGAGGGCAAACCTAGAAGGAACGGGAGCCTGCGCCTAATTTGTTTCCTATGGAACTTAAAGAAGTGGAACAAAAGGACCCTACTTTGGCACCCTGCTTTAGGAAACTGCCCATGTCTAGGGAACCCAGATAGCACGGGGACATTTTTTTTAAGGATGGCGTACTTTATCGCAGAACGGGCAAGCCTGACCAAGGTTACAACCAGCTCCTAGTACCGAAACAGTACAGAAGCCAAATCCTAGAAATGGGGCACTCTCTTCCCTTCAGCGGACATATGGGACAGAACGCCACAAACCAACGGATAACCGCATATTATTGGTGGCCAGGAGTACACACTGAAATTATCAGGTATGTCAAATCCTGTGCCCAGTGCCAACGTGTACCCCCAAGCAACGGACACCCGCAGTCTCGTTGGGTGAAATGCCAATAGTGGGAACATCATTCGAACGGGTTGTGATCGACATTTTAGGACCCTTAGAAAGGTCTAAAAGAAGGAACAGGTTTATCCTCACCTTAGTCGACACATGCACTTTATGGGCAGAAGCTATACCGCTAACATGCGCAGATGCCAAGCATGTTGCAGAAGCCCTAGTGCAGATTATCACTCGGTTGGGATTCCCTCAACAAGTGTTGACGGATAACGGATCTCCATACCGAAACCTGTTGATGGATGAGATCGTTAAGATCTTGAGGGACCAGCACATCTACACTAAGCCTTACACTCTGGCCAGAAGTGGGCTCGTGGAACGTGTTAATGGAAACCTCAACATGATGTTGAGTAAACTGGCACAAGTGAAACCTGAAGATTGGGATCTTTGTATTCCTGCAGCTTTATTTGGCTACAGAGAATCTCCTCATACTTCCACAGGATTTCCGCCAGCCACGCTTTTATTCGGCAGACCTATTAAGGGGCCGCTTGAAGCCTTACTTTGGTCGCTGACAGACCAGAAGGCAGATGAGACAGTTGTCCCAGCCAATAAATACGTATCGGATTTAAAGGAAACGTTGAAACTAGGATGGGATTTAGCAACGACCAACTTTAAGCGTGTACGCACAAAGCACGCTAACCGATACAGGAAAGTCGCGAAAGAGAGAGAACTACAAGCAGGAGAGAAAGTTTTGGTGTTACTCCCCACCGGGAACAACAAACTGAGAATCGGATGGCATGGGCCGTTTACCGTCCTGCAAAAGATTTCCAAGGTTAACTACCAGATCTCTATTAAAGGAAAGGAGAAGGTTTTCCATCTAAATCTGTTAAAGAAATACTTGGAAAGACCAGTGCCGACCTCCGAACATCTCCTGACGATCGCCAAAACTGACGAAGATGACGATAGTGGCAGGGAAATTCCACTGCACACACACGATATCTTTCAAAAATGTCAGAAGCGGCGACGCTCTTTCAAGCGCGCATGGGAGACATTCCAGAGAAAGGAAACTTTGGGAGTAGATTTGAGTAGGAATTGGAGAGAGACGGAGGGGGGAGATGAGAGGGAAGAGGACAGACACCCTGAAGCTACGGATATAGGAAATTTATTTCCATAACGTAGACATGGAGTGCTTCCATATCTTAAAGGGGGGACGTTCTGTCGCATAGAGTTTTATGATCAATAAATTTTCTATATTTCTTTTCTTTTTCTACCCGTGTCCTCTACTTTATTATCGCTCTTTTATCATTTTCCTGTATTTTTCGCATTCGTTCGTTTGCGAAAAATATGTACTTTCCCATTCTGACTTTACCGATTTTCTTCTCATACTGGAAACGCATTTATTACATAACGTGTCAGTCCCTGCACTAGACGATAGAGTGTGAGAATTCATTCCGTCAGACACAGATGCAGACAGTTGGCTACAGTTTCATCTGTCACGAGAGTTTTCTTCGGCCACGTTTCTAGGCGAGGTGTGGAAACTGCCATCTGCCTCGACCAGAAATTCGTCTAGCATTTCCATCTGACACGGCACACTACGGCCAGTTCTTAGACGGAGGTGGCAGTTTATGGAAATCTCTTGGTTTACGTAAGTGTTAAGAGGAGAGGGGGAGACGAGGGTGTTCAAAATAGCGCGCATCGTTGGTCTGTTTAAGTTATAAACCAGAGTTTTAGATTTCATTCACTCAGTAACTCCCCATCCAAGACGAGAACGACCTCGTTCGATTCCTAAGAATCTCTGTTAATAGAAGCATCATTTAGTTAATCGAAGTGGTTTAGTTCTTAGTAGTTCTGTGTTGAGGTAAATATTATATATCTAGAATTTTGTGAGTGTTTAAAGTGATAAATCGCTTATTTCATTTTTCTAGTTAGATTTGTGCGCAGAAGAATTAAATATAAGTCTGTTATATTCTTTAGCTGACGTGTTTCAGTGGAAAGCTGATAAATTATAATTTCTAGCTTAACTCATGCAGCGATAATAAATTTAATTTAACTGCTTAGTCGAGAATATTGTAAAACTAACTTATAACTGCATAGATTCATCACTGAGTATTGACGAAATACGTATGTATTTCTAATTCATGATGGTTGATTTTATGAATATAACTTATTTCACGGGAAGGTTTTAGACGATAAGTCAAGCCTCCGCTTGAAGTTGATAATGTAAGTTATATCCGAGTACATAGTATGTATAGTATTTTATTGTTGTTTTTCTTTATTTAGTGAAAACTGGGGTGACCCAACTTTGCCAGCGTTTGAGTACACGAGAAATATCTGTGAAGAACTAAAACATTTTCCTTAAAGACTTGGTGTATAACCTTTTCAAGAACTTTAACGGTTAAATGAAGTAACGGGCTCATCGAGCCAGAGAAAAACCTCAAGTACATTTCAGCCCTTGTGGCAAGTAAAAACATTACAAATCATTGACCTTCCGACATTTTGACGAACTGTGGGTGTGAACAATAATTATCTATTGAAAGAATTTACCAACCGGTCATCTTCCTAAATAAGGGAAACCTCGTGATTCTGACACTGTGTGCCCGCTTAAAACTAATTCTTACCTAAACGGAGTGAAGTGACACTAACTTAAATCTGTAAAGAAAACTATCGCACGAAGAGGACGCTCCCCGGACCCCGTGAATGAAACCACGATCTGCAGAGCTGGGAATCCGCTTCAGCAAAAGATAGACAGGTTTAAACGGTGCGTCATACAGTGCGCCAGACGGCGAACACCAGCAAGCTATTAGGTAAGAACGTGAGCCAGGGTACCCTGATGAAAGAACCGAGTGAAAGTAGACAGAGTGATGTTTTATGATAACTATTTATTCACCCACTGTGTAATTCCATTTATGCAAAATTGTTGCTACTGCAGGTATATTTTTTTTCTTAGGATAAATCATACCACTATCAAAGTCTGTTCATACCTTTAAAAGGGAAAATCATTAGACTACAGCAGATGTATCCGTGACTCTTTGGGGCTATCATTTGTCTTCTAACGGGACTGTGGGCTATACTTCGGGGGAAAAGATCATAACTGTGGGTCTATCAGTCTTGTAGCAATTCATTGACTTTATGACTATTTGTATATGCTTGATGTAAATTTTATGTGTTGTGATGGAATTTTAGTCTGATAATTAAAATTCAATCAAACTTACTCCAGTGTGGCGGTCAGTTCATTCCGAAGTACCCATATTTTCATTGTCATAGTTTCACGTCTGTGTGTCTATTGTAGTCACTTATGTGTGTGTGTGTATAGGAGGATATATTTATTAATATATATTAAATTTGATTTGTCTGGCTAATCTATCTCTGTTGTAGATGATAGGCTGACTGAGAGAAGCTTCTTGACTGTGTCAGAGACAGAATCTACTATAGCTCCTCCACCTCACTCGTGAAATCTATTTTCTATTTTATCATCTCACTGAGCTATCACTTATTTCTATATCTATTCAGAAGGGACCAACCTAAGTCTTAATCACCTATCACAAATCTACGACAGGAAACAGTCCAGTATGCTGGACGCACATCACATCCTTTTGACATGCGCAGTGGCGTTAAACAAGGCTACGTCCTGGATCCGACTCTCTTTATGATCTTCTGTGCCTTACTCTTGAAACATGCATTCGGAGATGCAACTAATAGAATATGCCTTCACACTAGGTCAGATGACCGACTGATTAACCTCCCACGGCTGAAGGCAAATATTAAAAATCAGAAGGGTCACTATAAGAGACTTGTTATTCGCTGATGACGCTGAAGTCGTCACTCAGTCAACAGGAGCTTGAGAGCTTGACGAATGGCTTCACCCAAACATGCAAGGACTTTGGCCTCGCAATAAGTCTAAAGAAAACAAATGTGCTGGGTCAAGATATGGAAGTTGCACCATTCATCTCTGTAGATAACTATGAATTTGCAGTATTGCACCTCCTCACATACATGGGGTCTATCATCAACGACAAAATACTCTCTGGACACTGACTGCTGCATTGGCAAAGCTGAAGCTAACTTTGCCCGCCTCACAGCACGCCGTTTGAGGAAACTTCAAACTCACAATGAAGACCAAAGCTGTGGTATGTAATGCCTGCGTTACCAGCACACTTCTATATGGCAGCGAGACATGGACAACCTAGGCTAAGCAAGAAAGAAGGCTCAATACCTTCCATCTACGGTGCCTACGCCACATCCTTGGTATTTCGTGGAAGGACAAAGTGACCAACGTCACGGTGCTGTCACGTGCTGGCCTCCAAAACATGTAAACAATGCTTAGACAGCGTAGACTAGGCTGGCTTGGCCATGTCCGCCGCATGGAAGATGGTCGCATCCCGAAAATATCATCTATGGACAAATACACCTTTTATTACTCCATCTCTAAATCAATATTTAAGGGCGTATCCAAATTAAATCGGCTGACGTTTTATCACTAATGTTATGGGTATAACGGAACAAATTACCCTTCAAATTCCTTTCAACCTCCTAAAACTATTAATAGTAATCAATTCTTACCTTCAACAATGTATACTGTATTTTACAGGTCCGTTAGGCTACACCTTTTTATGAACTGTATTCGTTCTCTACTGCTATGTATAAATCTACGATAGAAAAACACATGCATTCGTACCGGCGATGATTTTGCGAGGAAATATGTGTAATATGCAGGGAGAACAACAACAAAAATTTGCGAGAAAGCTAGTGTGTTGGGTGTCCCTTTACTGGGTGTGTAATGTAATTTTCAAGGTGCAATGCGCGTATCTTCCCGGTAAGTGTCACTTAGAAAATATGAAGGTTTAATGTTTAGTACTTTGCTTATTGACAGGGATATCGCGCATGATTGTATATTGATAGAACTGTCATGTATGCATGCCTACTTACACAATTGTCGTGCATGATTGCTTACTGACAGAAATATTGGGCACACTTGCTTAGTAGTTTAAACACACATCGACTATGGTTACTGGTAGACATGTTATGTACACTGACTTGTTAGCACTGTAGTTTGGCACTGTGTCACCCAGCGATATTCAGACTTCTTGTGGTCGTAGTCATCTTTAATTTCTTCCTCATCTATTTGCTCCTTATGAAGCATGGAATCACGATTGCAGTTGGTTCCCTCTTGCAAGAAGCCTGCATCAAATGCATGCATGTTCTTTTTGCAACGGTGTTGTCTGTAGCACATTTTTTTAAATGTGGAGGTTGCAAGCCCCCCCTTGTACAACCTCATGTAACTCTCCTGTGTGTATTTGTGTGCCTGTATGTGTATGTTATCACCCGTTTGCCAGTCACTTCGATTACGGAAACAACAGCAAATGGGTTGATTTGCCGTTGCCCTAACGACGCCACTAGGCGTGATGGGAAACAATGGCAAAGAAAACCTATCTGCTGTTGCCCTAAAACGCCACTAGGCGTAATGGCCACTGACTGCTTT
>JAMPIV010022576.1:95000-217200 GCA_024509875.1 Oreohelix idahoensis
ATGGTGTGATGTTGTTCCGATCAGTGGCGTCTAAGGGTGGGGGTGGGGGAAAGGTTGCGAGGGAGCGGTCCGCCCCGGGTGACAGACAGGAGGAGGGTGTCATCGGACACTATTACGATAGTATTTACTGTTAAAAATGCATTTGCGAGTGTGCTTCTTTATGGGGGCAGGGGGAGCAGAAAGTAGGACCGCCCTGGGTGCCAAGTACTTTAGCGACGGCTCTGGTTCCGATCCCTAGCGATTCGAGCTATTCACTCTTTAACCCTTGCGGCACTTTGGTGGTGTTGAACGAGTGTGTGTGATAGTGCAGCGGAAGGCAACCCATACACAATGTATATTTTCTTTCACGTTTCACCTTACGCAGGTAGCAGTAATTACTATGGTGCTATACTCATTAACTCAAGAGTAGAATTAGGTAGACCTACCCATTTGTGCACATGGGCAAAGGAGAGCGTAAAGGTTTTGAGCCAGATCACTTTGCATCAACATGCAAGCGCTATTAACTTAAAAAATAGTGTCTACGAAGTATCTTACATCGTCTTACCGGAATCTTCGAGCCACTTCCTGAAATATTACCTCCTTTTCCCAACAGCATTTGTACACAGCCTTTTGCACCTGTGTGACACCTTTATATCAGGTGTCAGCTCTTCAACTTCTCGGATATGTTCTCTTTAGCAATGGTAAATCACTAACAAATCTGACCTACAGGTCTTTTATATTTGGACATGCGCCCTAATATAACCGACTAGGTTGATCGGGACGCGCCCCGCCAAAGCCAGGCAAAATTTTATTTAATAGAAATCTTAAGCACTGGGGTGCCTTGTTTTCTTGACAAGCTGCCTTCTAGGACGAGTCCATTAATATTAGACAAACATAAAGGTATGTTTTCAGGCACTCGTAAGAAATAAAGAAGTAGAACACTTGGAAGTCTATTATGTTCTTTGCACGTTATTCGCGAAACTGTAATAGACAAAATACGAATTAAAGAAAGAGAGAATGTATATGCTTTTAACGAAAACGTAATTATAAGATACCACGGGAAAATGAGCAAAGTAAATCTTCAAATGAACCTGGGTATGTTCTGCTGGATCTTTTTTTTTTAAACTGAACCTGCTAAGATCTCAAATCTACATGCTTATTCTCAGTCAGCGGCTCGCTTTTCCCGACTGAAGCGGTCAACTTGAGACGACACAGCGGATTATAAATTCGTCACGACGACCTGCTCGGAAAACACTTTAGATTACGAGCTCTGTCAAAGATCGGATGAAGAGGAGATTCACCTCAGTAACCCAGCAAGATCATAACGCTGATTAACTTTTCGTTTTGCCGTATTAATAATCAGAGAAGACAAACATATTATTTTTGGATTACAGAAAAATCTGGTTCTTCTAATACCCAAACTAATTTCGATACGTCAGAAGTAATTATTCCTTGGATTGATGCGACTTTTCGGAAGTTAACAAGTGTAAACAGCAAGCCTGGAACAACTTTGCCGTTTGTGATCCGTGATTAGTTCGGACTCTGCAGATTTGTTCTAGACGGGTGATTTTAAAAACAACACATAGACAGTATACGAAATAAATAAAATAGGCTACATAGATTTCTTCATGACGAAATCCAGCACGGCTTTACTAATATTTCTTCATGACGAGATTCTACGGCTGCGCTTTGTGTGAAGCAAGCCGGACCGATTGTGTTTGCAAAAACTGTAAGTGTCGAGTAGTTTTGATATCAATATAAATACATGTGGTTTTTTTTTTATTCATTGATCTGCTTATGGGAGTTATAAACAAATGTGACATTTATTCACCGTTCATTTATTTATTCACTTTTTGTAGCAAGTAGCCACCACTGCAGAAAGCCTGCACTAAAACATTAATATGTTCCTGCAGCCGTAGTTTCTGGAGCAATTAGTTTAACGTGATGACGTTGCCAGCCGTCATGCACAACCTCATATTAGTCACTTCTTACAATGTACGCCTAGGAACTAGTACGACTATTCTTTCATGGTCTCCTCAGACACACCCAGGAATTATACGGGGCATATATATATATATATATATATATATATATATATATATATATATATATATATATATATATATATATATATATATATATATATATATATATATATATATGTGTGACAAAGTCACAAATGTGGAATTGATGACAAGTACCAGACAAGTGCCAGTGGAACAAGAGTTGAGAAGAAGACACTGGCGATGGATAGGACACATATTGAGGAGACCTGTTGATAGCATTACAAGGCAGTCATTGTTCTGGAATCCACAGGGAAAGAGAACGAACGAACGAACTTTATTTTCAAAGGGTTGAGAATTGGGCACGCAGGCAGAGAGGCAGAGGTAGACCAAAAAACACACGGAGAAGAGAGCTGGATACAGAGGTGAAAATGATGAGGAAAGCATAGAAAGATCTTGAGCTGATGGCACAGGACAGGAAGACTTGGCATGTGTTTGTTGAAGGCCTATGATCCTCGGGGAGCTAAAGGGTATTGATTGATTGTTACATATATGTGCCCCGTGTTTTTCACGTGGGGGGGTCCTGGAGAGACACAAAATAATGGGACTTCTGAACCGACAGACATGTTGTACAAGGCGACTGGGGCTGGTAACCTCACCTTGTAAAATAAATTGCCACATGAACCACTGCTACAAGAGCATGTGACTGCTCGGCGCAGGCTTCCTGCAAAAGGGGGACCAGCTGCAGTTATGACTCCATGCTCCACAGGGAACGCCAAGAACAATGGTGATGATACGGAGATATAAATATACAATTACTTTCTCAACGGTGGTGATTAAATATGTGTGTGTGTGTGTTAGGTAGGAAAGTGGTGTGTGCTGTGTTGTTTATTGTTTAATTGCTCGTGATAAGATTTGCTCTTTATGTTTCTAGTTCTTAAATTAGCTTTATTATACATGGGTCATTGTTGAAGTTTATTAATCTACTATTCAAGTTTCTAAGTCAGATGTATAAAGTTCTAGGTATCAATTTATGTGTATATAATGTTCTAGACGTTCTATTAAGTCTTACAGCCAGTGCGGTCTTGTTCTTGCTCTCCATAGCAACATCACCATCATTACCACCCCCTCCCCCTTCCTTTTACAGCTCCACAAGGAGCAAAGGCTTTCAACATATTTGTGCCAGGTCATCCTGCCCTGTGCCATCCGGTCAAGGTCTGCAGTTCTTTTCTCCATATTTTTTTTTTGCAGCTTTCCTCTACCTCTCTTATCCTGGGGATTCTAGAACAAGGACTGCCTTGTAATGCTATCAACGGGGTTTGCTCAGTGTGCGTCCTTTCTATGGGCAGCGTCTGCTTCTCATCTCTTGTTCCACAGGCACTTGTCTGGTTCCTGTCAATCTTTCCACATCGGTGACCTCTTTGTACCATTTCAATTCTTCTGTTCTACGCAAGCATCCATTTATGAAAGTCTGTAACTTTGTTGTTGTTGTTGTTTTTATAGATGTCCATGTTTCAGAGCCATACAATAGAACTAATGTGACATTTTGTCAAAGTAAAGTGTTTTTTAATTAATGGATACAATTAGCCTGTTTAACTCCTGATGGTGCCTAATTGGTATGCATCGTGCATATCCTAATTATAACCCAACTGGGGTTGAGCAAGATGGTTTTCGTGGTTAAGTAAAAACATATTTTACCTCGAATAGCAAGAATATCAGAAGAGACAGTGAGGGCGCAGAGTTATAAAGCTAGCCCCATAGCAAATACGGTCGTAGGGAAGGGAAATGTTAGAGACTTCACTATGCTAGGTCGAGCGTTATGAGGTGTGGTAAACGATGCTCTTCCTCCGCTACCTTTGCCTTTTCTAACTCAAGAACAGAGTCAGGTACCCTTTTATAGCTGGGAAGACTGGAGCGTGGAAGTTACCAGGTTTCTTCCCCTCAACCCGGTAACTTTGCCGCGAAAACCGCTTAGCCAGTCGTCTGCTTCGTAGAGATATGGAATTCTTAAAGTTATCTGCGCTTTGTGGTTATTTATAGCAGTGACATAATTGTCGTGTACGATTTGTTATTGTCAACCAGGGGTCCAAGCGTATACCAATGACATTAAATTGCTGTCTTGTTTATTAGCGTGTGCCAATGGTATTGGACTCCATCACCCTAATCACTCATGCAACATTACCCTGCACCTTCTTCAAGGAACATAGGCTTTCAACTAACATAGGTCAAGGCCGTCTGCCCCGTGTCATCATCTCAAGGTCTATCCTTGTCTTCCTCGTCCCTTTCATTTCTGTTTCCAGTTCTCGTCTCCGGGTATGATTTGTATATGTCAGGGATGTAGAGAAGAAGACGCTGGCGATGGATAGGACACACATTGAGGAAACCTGTTGATAGCATTACAAGACAGTCCTTGTTCTGGAATTCACAGGGAAAGAGAGGCAGAGGTAGACCAAAAAACACATGGAGAAGGGAACTGGATACAGAGGTGAAGGTGATGAAGAAAACATGAAAAGAACTTGAGCGGACGGCATGTGCCAGGAGGACTTGGCATGTGTTTGTTGAAGGTCTATACTCCCAAAGGAGCTAAAGAGTATTAATTGATTGATTGAGTGACGCAGAGGTATTCTGGGTTTTCTTAATCACTTCAATCCTTTGATCAGAGGTATTCTGGGTTTTCTTAACCACTTCAATCCTTTGGTCAGAGGTTTTCTGGGTTTTCTTAACCACTTCAATCCTTTGATCAGAGGTATTCTGGGTTTTCTTAACCACTTCAATCCTTTGATCAGAGGTATTCTGGGTTTTCTTAACCACTTCACTCCTTTGATTAGAGGTATTCTGGGTTTTCTTAACCACTTCACTCCTTTGATCAGAGGTATTCTGGGTTTTCTTAACCACTTCACTCCTTTGATCAGAAGTATTCTGGGTTTTCTTAACCACTTCAATCCTTTGATCAGAGGTATTCTGGGTTTTCTTAACCACTTCACTCCTTTGATCAGAGGTATTCTGGGTTTTCTTAACCACTTCAATCCTTTGATCAGAGGTATTCTGGGTTTTCTTAACCACTTCACTCCTTTGATCAGAGGTATTCTGGGTTTTCTTAACCACTTCAATCCTTTGATCAGAGGTATTCTGGGTTTTCTTAACCACTTCAATTCTTTGATGCTATGCGAACACCCTTTTATAAAAGTCAATTGCTCTGTGGTTGTTGTTTTTGTAGTTCCCCGTGTTTCAGAGCCATACAATAGGACTGACTTGACATTTGAATATTGAAAATTCTTATTTTTGGGATGGACTATGTCTCCGCTTTATAATTTGAGGTGAGCTGTTCCCTTGCTCGCCGCCTTAAACCTTTCCTGCCTCAAGAGCAGATCAAGGGACCCTTCTACAACTGGGTAAGCTGGGATCATGACACTACCAGGTTTTGAGCCCGCTAACTTTGCCTCGAGAACCACCCGATCTAACACTTCACTCCGCTACGTCGACATCTGCTGTGGAACCACCTTTACATTTTTTTGTTACTACCAATACTATTTCTGAAAGGTCTAGGTAGTGCCATAGCAGATAATGCCGTAGGGGAGAAAATGTTAGAGACTTCACTATGCTAGGTCCAGCTTCGAGAGGTGGGGTGACCAGATCCCTCCGTCGCCGCCTTTGCTTTCCCTATCTCAGGAGCAGAGCCGGATACCCATTTACAGCTGTGTAGACTGGAGCATGACGCTATCGAGTTTCGAACCCGGTAACTTTGTCACGGGAGGCGAACACTATTCACTGTGCTGATCGGAGGCTCAGTACTATTACTACTACTGTTATAGATATTACAGTTATTATTATGGCCATGTTTGCAGAATGGGAGAAGATCGGCTCCCACGACAAGCATGGGAAACAAAGAGCCAGGGATCCAGACCCACAGGACGACCCAGAGTCCGCTGGGAGGACAACATTAGACAATCTTTGAAGGACCGAGGACTAGAATGGAACCAGGCCAGGAGGAAGACAGCCGATAGGATAGTCTAGCGCTCTCTCTTCCAAACCTCTACACCTCACGGTAGAAGGGGAACGACTAAGTAAGTAAGCATTATTAAAACTAGGGCTGTGGAGCGGAGCTCGGAGCAGTAGGTTTTTGCATGGAGCTGGAGTGGAGCCCGAGCACATAAAATTTAGACTGCTCCACTGCTCCAAAAAAATGTTAAAACCAAAATGAATGATATTCTTCTTCTTCTTCCTCGTTCGCCCTGAAAAGGACGGTGGTTGCGTTGTGTCTGTTTACGCCGTAGCTGTGATATCTGCACCTTTCGGTCGACACATCCGACTTCAGCACGGCATTTTTTAGGGACCGGGTTTGCCTTCCCATTTCGATCCGTACTCGCTCAGCCAGACTGCACTGCTGTAGACTGTTTCCAGGACCACCACGTGGAGGTGGAGTACGGTCTTGACCAGCTCTGGTTCGCTGGTCCTGATGCAAGCAGTCAAGCTATGGGTCGCTGACTGCATTCACTATTGCTGCATCTTTGGATCCCGAATGATATTCAATTAAACGTATAGAAATGAAATAACAAATTCAGTGTTTTGTTTTAATCGAAACTCGAGTTAATTTATAAAAATTTTTCCCTATACATTTTCTAGGTTAACTTAAGACGGAACAATATATATCACATTTCTACACGGAAAACAAAAAAAGCTCTAATCTGATGGCTGATCAGCTTGGTCTTTACTCAAACCAACAACACTTTGTGTTACTTAATCGTTGGCAGCACTTAAATTTTTTTGAAATTAAACATGCTATTTGTTTGACATGATAAGGTTGGCAGCCCTAATTAAACCTCATATTAGTCGCCTTTTACGACATGCATGGAGGTGCTTTAGCCCTATTTTTCTTTGTCTCTTCGTAGATCCCCGTTAACGTCAAGTGTCAAGTTAACATTTGTTACTGACGCAAAAACATCATGATTCATTAATCATTCGCAATGCTTACTTAGTAAGTCTTAAATGGCAATACTAATATACTACTGGACAAAAGTTAAGGGCCGCCATTCAGTTTAGACAAGGTTTATATAATTCTTCGTGAGCAGGGTCGATTTTCCAAATGTCCGGTAGCTTGAAATCTCTCAAGAAGTCTCTGAATGGTAGAGTGGGACACTGCTAAACGTCTTGCAACATGACGAACAGATTGACCATCCTGAATCCATGCCATGGCTCGACCACGGTCTACAGTGCTGAGACTTCTCCTTGGTGGCATGGCTAATGCAGTGATCATTTCGACCACTTGTCATACTGATTTATTGCATACCAACGGTGAACACTCTTTACCGATGATCATTTTCCACGTGCATTCAAATTCAACTCACTTTTTCACCTTTTGAACTATTGGGGCGTGTTGCAAAAACCAGGAGTTTTTGCAGCAACAATGGCAATTTTCACGTGCGGGTTAAAGTGACCCAGTGTTTGGACATTTAAAAAAAAATTAACCTAGTGCACACAGAAATGTATACACATTTCTCTGAGCTCAGTTTTAATGACATTTTCACTTGTCTTTACAGTTTGCCAATCAATTATATAAACCTTGTCTAAACTGAATGGTGGCCCTTAACTTTTGTCCAGTAGTGTATATACAAGCAGGTAAATTATGGGGGAAAATGTAATCACTTTGTGTTTATTACTTTTGGAAGGCCATGACAACAAAGAAAACAAAACAAAAACATTTGGTTGCGGTAAAAGTACTAGCTAATTGAGCCATGGCACCAACAGCAAATTCAAATCTGATTATATTTTAATGACGGACTTCTATCATTTACTAGACACAGTATTAAGGTCGTTGTCTTGTGTGGACTGACCTATACTGTATAATAGGGGAACAACAGAAGTGATTGCGTCATTAATATGCTGGACTGCCCATGGTAAACTTCCGGTGTTACGTGTTGCGGGTCGCACTACTGACCCGTCATGGAAGCATCATTGTTTGGTGATGCCTAGATGGCAGGGAGGATAGTGTGATTCGCTTGCATAGCTAGGCGGTGTTGTCGCACGGAAGGTCCTGGGTTAGAGTCCTGGGTAGGCCACTCACGTCTGTTGTTTTTCTGTTGTCTAGTTTTCTACTTCTTTATTTCTTACGAGTGCCTGAAAACATACCTTTATGTTTGTCTAATATTTATTTACGGAAATAGACCTCAATGATGTCTTTACATTTGAATTTTAATGGCCCAAAATTTGGGATTTTGGGAAAAGCAAAGAATAAATCGGCGACGTGCTAGGTGGACAATGACGGGAATGGTGAGCTCAAACAATGTAACGATTAAGGCAAGTGTCGTGAACAGGTCTTATGCACGTTAGAGCTTAAAATGATGTTGATGATGATGATGATGACGATGATGAATTCTTCAGAAGACGATGACTTCGAAAATAAATTGAATAAACACAAAAGACACCGACAGGTTTCTATGAATCATAATTGTCCTGAAACATTATTCGAGAGAAAGTTTAGGGAAGATTGTGACGCGATCTATTGGTAGGCTAAAAGTTAAGTATGTTCTTGAGCCCATTCACATTTATCTACACCAAGTTCAGACTGCTTATAGAATCGCTGCGCGTATGCCAACTCATCAAGCTAGTAGTGACGACTGTTTTCGGCTTTAACGTTAATTTTCAATGACCTATGACGTGGTTATGAAAGACGATTTTATTGTAGTGATAATGTTTTACAGAATGAATTATAAATTTATGAATGATGGAATGATTCTGGTTTAAGTGACATTTAAGCTTGTTTGAGAGATCTTGAATAGATTGAATGTCTTTGTCAAAGTTACAATGCGCATACATTTAAACTGTTTGAGAGATCTTGAATAGATTGAATAACTTTGTCAAAGTTACAATGCGCATACATTGAAACTGTTTGAGAGATCTTGAATAGATTGAATGTCTTTGTCAAAGTTACAATGCGCATACATTTAAACTGTTTGAGAGATCTTGAATAGATTGAATGTCTTTGTCAAAGTTACAATGCGCATACATTTCAAACTTCACATAAAAAATAATAATTTTAGTCGGAACGTGGAGTGGCGCAGAGCTGGAGCAGTCACTATCGATGCCGAAGCTGAGCTAGGGCGGAGAAATTTAAAAATTTGATTGATCCAAATCCCTGATTAAAACAACAACAGCTGCATCTACTACTACTTCTGAAGCCACTACTACTACTACTACTACTACTACTACTACTACTACTACTACTACTACTACTACTACTACTACTACTACTACTACTACTACTACCACTACTACTACTACCACTGTTATCCATACTACTGCTGCTACTACTTACTTACTTAGTCGTTCCCCTTCTACCGTGAGGTGTAGAGGTTTGGAAGAGGAAGCGCCAGACTATCCTATCGGCTGTCTTCCTCCTGGCCTGGTTCCATTCTAGTCCTCGGTCCTTCAAAGATTGTCTAATGTTGTCCTCCCAGCGGACTCTGGGTCGTCCTGGGGGTCTGGATCCCTGGCTGCTACTACTACTATTACTGCTACTAATTTTGCTACTAATACTACTATTTCTAATACTACTACTAATACTACTACCACTGCTACTTATAATACTACTACTACCTAATACTAATACTAATACTACAGCTGTTTTTGCTACTACTAGTACTTTTACTACTACTATCTACTCCCCAAAATATGGGCCTAACACCATATTCCCAATATGCCTCAATGGGCGTGTAACGGGATCCTTTGCCTTACCTTTTACTACTTCTACTTGCTGCTGCTGCTACTACTAGTACTAATATTACTTCTACTACTGGTAATATTACTACTTTTACCACTACTATAATAGTAACACTGCTTTAGTTCTAACGATACTAACATGGCTGTTATCACTACTTTCCCTTTTACGAACAAGTACGGTTGACATATAGGAATGAAAAGGGAAGTAATGTAGGTTGACAGACTCGCAATACAATTTATGGTGTCTGTTAACAAATTTAATATTGAAAGTCGCGTGCCGTGGTTTACTGTTGTGAACACAGCTGAGGGCGCACATAAAATCCTCAGCGACGGACATTCCACATCCAGCAGTGTGCGTTTTACGGTCTCTTACTCTCTACATATCTCATTCTCTTTCTCTCACTCCCTTCTGTTCTGTATATCTTCTTCTTCTTCCGTCCTTAGCCACCGACCGTCAAAGCAGTCAGTGGCCATTACGCCTAGTGGCGTCTTAGGGCAACAGCAGATAGGTTTTCTTTGCCATTGTTTCCCATCACGCCTAGTGGCGTCTTTAGGGCAACGGCAAATCAACCCATTTGCTGTTGTTTCCGTAATCGAAGTGACTGGCAAACGGGTGATCAGCCCGTTGTGTGTTCTGTATATGTGTGTATGTTTTTAAGTACTCTTACCCCCCCCCCCCCTTCTTTTCAGAGAGACATATAAACGAGAGATAGAAAAAAAAGACTTTTTTCACTCTCCTTCATCTCCTCCCCAGCATCACAGTTCAGTATACAAGCGTACATGAATGCACAACTTAGCCTACACGTTGTAAAAACACACAAGCATGCATGCATACACCACCTAGCTTACAGTAAGAAAAAAACCTCACAGGCAACGTATGTCACACGCCTTTAAATACACAATATGCATTAGTTGCACCGGGAAACTTATGGAAATTAAAAATAAAATAAAAATCAAGTCCAACATAGAAAATAAGAATCTTAACTGAGAAGACAAGTCTGTCTTATTGCATGGCTGTCAAACATGAAGAATAACAAAAATAACAACCAGAAAGATATACTTTCATAAATGGGTGCTTGCGCAGAATAGAAGGATTGAGTTGGTATGACAAGATCATTAGTGTAGAATTGACGGAAGGAACCAGGCAAATGCCAGTGGGACAAAACGTAAGGAAAAAAAAAAAAGGAGCGACGTTGGATAGAACATATAACGGGAAAACCAGTTGATAGCACTACATGGTAGTCCTTGTTTTGAAATTCCCAGTGTGTGAGAAATAAGGGGAGATTAAAACAGACGGAGAATCAAGTTCGTCATAGACATGATAAACCAGATTTTTTTCTTGTTATTTTCTTAACCAGCGGCACTTGGGCTTTCAGCCCTTCGGCCCAATGACATGAAACAAATTTCATGGCATTGCGAGGCTGGGGAGCCTATGGACTTTCCTTCCAACCCGGTCAGGAGCTTCGCTCCTTCCCATCCACAGAGGGTTTTTGCTCAGGAGCCGCTCGGGTTATTCCAGTCTCCTGGTCGAAGGCACTGCTTCAAATGTCTTCGCCAGGACTCGAATTAATCAGTCCAAGTCCCGGTCGAAGACACTCCCTCAAATTTACTCGCCAGTGCGCGAACCTGGATCAACCGATCGCAAGCGCAGTGTGGTAACCATTACACCCGCGCGGCTCCCGATAAACCAGATGATAGCATTACACGATAAGTGTTTTCTGAAATCTCCAGTGTGCGAGAAGGAGATGGAGGCTAAAACACAGACGACGAAGAGAGTTAGTCATAGACATGATAAACCAGATGATAGCATTACACGATAAGTGTTTTCTGAAATCTCCAGTGTGTGAGAAGGAGATGGAGACTACGAAGAGGGTTAGTCATAGACAAGATAAACCAGATGATAGCATTACACGATAAGTGTTTTCTGAAATCTCCAGTGTGTGTGTGAGAAGGAGATGGAGGCTAAAACACAGACGACGAAGAGAGTTAGTAATAGACATGATTAACCAGTTTATAGCATTACACGGTAGTCCTTGCTCTGGAATCCCCATTGTGTGAGAAGTAAAGAGAGACTAAAACACAAATGAAAAAGGGGAAAGAGCCATAAACATGAAGGGGATAAACAAGACATGGAAATACCTTGAACGGATAGCACAGTACAGGAAAGTATGGCGTGTTTTCTTGAGGGTGTGTGTTCTACTGGGAGCTTAAAGGTGATTATGATGATATACTAATTTGAGACCATGTAACTATCTGAGTAATTTAAACTTGACGGTGTTTGTGGCTATATAGCTATCTGGGTTATTGAAACTTGACAGTGTTTGCGACTATACAGCTATCTGGGTTATTGAAACTTGACAGTGTTTGCGACTATATATCTATCTGGACTTTAGAAACTTGGCAGTGTTTGTGACTAAATATCTATTTAGATGATTAAAACTTCACAATTTTTGTGACTATATAGCTATCTGAATAATTGAAACTTGACAGTGTTTGTGACTACATAGCTATTTGGATAATTGAAACTTCACAATGTTTGTGACTATATAGCTATCTGAATAATTGAAACTTGACAGTGTTTGCGACTATATAGCTATCTGGGTCATTGAAACTTGACAGTGTTTGCGACCATATATCTATCTGGGTAATTGAAACTTGACAGTGTTTGCGACTATATGTCTATCTGGGTTATTGAAACTTGACAGTGTTTGCGACTATATATCTATCTGGACTTTAGAAACTTGGCAGTGTTTGTGACTATATAGCTATTTAGATGATTAAAACTTCACAATTTTTGTGACTATATAGCTATCTGAATAATTGAAACTTGACAGTGTTTGTGACTACATAGCTATTTGGATAATTGAAACTTCACAATGTTTGTGACTATATAGCTATCTGAATAATTGAAACTTGACAGTGTTTGCGACTATATAGCTATCTGGATAACTGAAACTTCACAATGTTTGTGACTATACATCTATCTAAATGATTAAGACTTCACAATTTGTGTGACTATTAAGCAGCCTGGATAACATAAACTTCACAAATTTTGCGGCTATGTAGCTATCTGGATGATTAAAACTTGACAATCTTAAATATTCATTGTCTGATTCATCAACAGATTTCAAGAATGCCGGTAACTTATCCAAACAAATACGTAAACAAGCACACGCGAGATCTAATAAAAGAACTTATCAGGAGCAATAACGAAACAAAGCAAGCACAATGGTTGCACTATAAACAAAACAAAGAAAAAAAAAATAGAAATACATAAATCACTGCTCTTAACCTAACTGATTTAAGTTGTATCGATCTGAGGCTACAATATGCTTTTACAAAAATAAAATTACAGCCCAATTTGCTCGGCAATAAACATGAAAGAAGAGATTGTGGGTATCGATATCACTGCCATACGGAACAGATGTTCCGTGTTAAAACGTATATTTGAAACGCATTTGAGTTCTGATCTTAATGGTAGGACGTTGTTTTCAGTAGTTGTAGTTTAAAGGTACAGAGCCGTATCAAGTTGTTCGTTGTAAGTAAATGAATAGGCCTTCAGAAAATCTTCTAGCAAAATACGCGAGGCGGAACGAGAGTATTAAGTCAGTGGCGTACGACCGATGGGGGTCCGCCCCGAGTGACCGGCAAGAGAGGGTGCCATCGGGCACTATTATACCAGTATTTACTGTTAAAAGTATATCAGCAGGTATATTACATTATGGGGGAGGGGTACCAAATGTATGATCCTCCCCGGGAACCAAATACTTAAAGTACGCCCCTGTATCAAGTGATATATTTTATCACGTTCGTCTAATGTTTCGGGAAGTACTGTATCAAGTGATATATTATATCACGTTCGTCTAATGTTTCGGGAAGTACTGTATCAAGTGATATATTATATCACGTTCGTCTAATGTTTCGGGAAGTACTGTATCAAGTGATATATTATATCACGTTCGTCTAATGTTTCGGGAAGTACTGTATCAAGTGATATATTATATCACGTTCGTCTAATGTTTCGGGAAGTACTGTATCAAACAGTTGTTCCCTCATACAGTATGTAAAACTATAAAGAAAGATAAATAACGCGCGGGGCGTGGGGCGCGCGCACACACATAGGATAAAATAGACTTAAAAAGATTGTGAACTGACGGTACAGGAGGGGATGGCTTGGCATGAATTTGTTTATTGCCTATGCTCCTGATGCGACTAATTGGAAATGATGATCACACAAACTCTTACATACATGTACGTAAAGGGTGGGGTTTTCAAAAAAATGGAAAAAAAGGTAATGCGTTTTACTAGGACAAAAGGCAAAGAAAATAGCCTCGGTTGCAGCCACGAGGCATTCTTCAGGGGAGATACTTAATAGCTTAACGTGCGCATAACAACTGAAATGAGCGTCTACCCGTAAGTTAGTAAATTGGGAACGCTATTTACGCGATCTGAATTTACGCGACTTTGAAGTAACGCGAGCTAAATAAGAAATGAAAAAAAAACAAATATTACTATTGCTATTACACTTCATCATTTCACATTGTTTGTTTCATAAGTTTTGTGTTCGTTTTCATATGCTTTTTGTGAAAACTTTAATTGATTTTTGTTTAAAAAAAACCTACTTTGCAGAAGCATCTACTTAACTGTAACGTACTTAATTTCTATGGAAAGAAAACCAACACGGAAAATTAAAAATAGAAATAGTAAAATAGTAGAATGTCCGATGCGAAAGAAAAATGCATAGCCGAAGAGTCCTGTGAAATAAATGCTCTCTGTAATAGCATTATATGATGATGATGATGATTATCTATCAGATGTACTCAATACATAACACAATTTTCACGCGTTTCTTAAAAAAAAAAAAAAAAAAAAAAATAATAAGTATTGGATTTAATAAACACATCTTAAAGACAAAATAGAAAATCGACACATTAAGAATTGTCTTATCTCTCCCTGACGCTATTATGTTACATCTCTTCCCACTAATGTTGCGATCTTTTTTCAAGACGCGTTTTTCGGACGGGGAACTTAATTTCGCGCCATTTGAAACGACGCACATTTGTTTTTTTTTATTTTTTAATAATAGCAGATGTTTGATTCTGGGTAAAGTTTATTGAATTTTCCCCATTATTTATTTATTTTTGCATTTCAATTGAACATGAATAAGTATCTTAAATTAATTTTTAGCAGAAGATAATGAAGGGTGTTCGTTATATTTGCAGTAACGCGGCCGATCTAGTCGCTCAAGTCGATAGTCATTTATGTAATGATTCGGAAACGAAGTAATAGTAAATTTTACTTTGATAATTTTTTGTTTTGTGGTTTTTTTAAATAAGTACCTAGGCAAGATGTTAAAATATATCCGTGCATTTACAAAACGTATTATGATAAAACGGCTGTTAATTAATGAGTCAAATTTCAGTCCTTTGGAATTTTTTTCACATCTTCCCATGCCGTTTTTGACGCGTTGTTTCGTAACCAAAGCATCCAGATAAATGACCACGGGAGAACTATTGCCGTCCTGTGAACATGCAGCAGAGAAAAACACATCATAATTATTTTCAGCATTGTTTTGGCGGGGAACTTACTCTCGGACACATTAAGAGCTTTCTTAATGAAATCAGTGAAACGTAACGAACTATGACACGTTCCCAGTAATATTTTGGGAAAACGTGCGCGGTGCACCGTGAACATTAACTTGAACACCCCTTGAAAGAACGCACAGGCCTTACAATTTATCCGTGGCGCAATATTAAAAAGATTTCCTCGCAAAAAGTATCAGCGGTGCGTATAACAATGTATCTCTATCTTAGATTTGTAGCTAACAGCAAATAGAGTTAATGACAATGTGTAGCTACGCGGACCTGTAGAATAAAACGTACATTACTATAGGTAAGATATCACAATTAATAGCTTTAAGAAACTGAAATGAATTAAGGAGAGCATATGCCTCATTTCGCGCAAATATGTAAATATAAATAATCACAGTAAATATCAAGCCATATACAGTTCTTACTAAGGTGTGAGGTGTTTTTGTATTGCTTGCTAAGAGATTAAACTGGGATAAAAGTCAAGATAAGTAATAAACAATCAAGAAATGGACAGACATAAAAGTTCACGATTTCTTCATTGTTATTATTTGTGTTTTTATCTCTTCACCTGTGTTATTATGTATTCAAAGGTATAAGTAGTCCAATAGCAGATACTACCGTAGCGGAGGGAAAAATTAGAGACTTCACTAGCACCAAGTCTCTGCGTTATGAGGTGGGGTAAATAGTTCCATTCCTAGCTGCCTTTGCTTTCCTGATTCAATAGCAGAGTCAGGTACCCCTTTTTGCAGCTGGGTAGAGTGAAGCATGACATGATTTGGTTTCGAACTAGATCTCTTAGCCCCGAAAAGTAAGTATTGTAACCACTCTGTCACTCGGAAACACTATTATTTTGTTTTTTTATTTTTTAGTAATTATCCTTTAACTTTTAAGGGACGCCGTGGTATTTCCACGTTTGATCCAAGACATTGTGTGTCCTTTTGAATTTTCATTTAGTTATAACATTTTAGGGATCGGCTCTTTTGAAGTTCTTAGAAAAGTTTACAAGTATTATGTATAGTTGTAAAGTAAATTAAGTGAGAATTAGTATAAAATAAAATTGGACTGCAATAAAATGAAAATTTAGTTCAAATTTGGCCAACTATGACGAGTGCCCTGGGAAAAATGGCCCTAAATACTGGCCTTCCGTCCTTTAAGAGTTAAACACCAATTTTAGGACGCTATGTTCTTTGACCAGCAAAACCAAGATTCGTAAACTAGTGATCACAAGTTATTTTTGTGAAAAACACTTGTTTATTGTTTATTTATGCTGGCAGATGCGGTATTCACTGTATTTATAATATTCTCTGTCTTTACTAATAATTCTTACCGTCACTACCTGTGTAACCAGGTATTTACTAAAACACTTTTTGCATGTCGATACACTCATTTTGATTTGAAATCCAGGTGATTTACATCTGATAAACACTTTTGAAAAGTATACAGCAGATCAAGTTGTCTTCTTGATCTTGCAACACAATGATATAACATTCTAAAAATGTATTTCATGAACAGGAGTTTACAATATAATCTTCAGCAAATATAGTTCCGTGTAAATGCACTACATCGGACACAGATACAGAAGTTTTAAACGCTCGTTGAATCCTTTGTGCAACAAAATCGTTGTTAATCCAAAAAAGTAGTTTATATCCAAAAGTATATTCCTCCTATTATGAAATTATACCTTTTATCAGAAACACAAGCTGTACATATCACAATATCCTCACATGGTCAGTGGCTGAAATAAATCGTATTGAAATTAACTAACAGAAGATGGTATACAACATATTATGTACATCTGAAAACAAAGGTTATCCACGAAAACACGCTTGAAGAAATCGCGCACACTGTAATTGTTATGCCATAATTCGTTCTCATAAGTTTAGGACACATGAATGCAAAGACACAACTTCTCCCTACATCTCGCTCCACACAAGAATTGCCTGTCTCTCTGTTGCCATAGCTAGTTGTTTTCTCGCAATGTGATGTCTCTAGCCTTACGCCCAATAGTTTTATATAGTCCTTTAATATATTCACCGTACGCGGATTTGAAATTAAAAAGCTGGATAAGAAAGCGGATTGGGCATTATCCCTTATTAGTAGGTCCATCCGATTTAAAGCATAAAATCGGAAATCTCCGGAGGAGCGCTGAGACCCGCAAAGAAGATTAAGCCCAGATGCAAAAGGGAATTTCCCTAACGGATTAAAATCTGCGCACTGGGTGCTTTCCGTTATACGTGACTTAGAAGGTATATATATATATATTTTTCAATCTGCTTGTAAGAATATTAGTCTGTCTTAATTTTTTTCCTTCTAAATGAGAGACTACTGCTGCCCGGGGGGAGGGGGGGGGGGGAATTGGAAGCCTTGTGGAATTAGCATTTCTTTATCATTATCATACTCAACGTCATTGTTATCGTTCTTATTCATGTCGTCGTTGTCAGAAGTAAATTAATGTTTAGTGAGGTTACTGAGCCATCTCTGCCCCTTACGTGAAGATAGATTACCGGTGAAGGCTCAAATACTCTTACAAGTTACTTACTTTAGCGTCTCTTCTTCTGCCTTAGAGTGTAAAGGTTTGCTAGAGAAAGCGCCTTGCTATCTTCCTTTTGGCCTGGTTGTATCCGGTCCTTGGTAAGTGCCCAAAATAATAGTAATAATCATAATAATTGATGTTGAGTCAGTTTTACAATAGAACGGTACACTAAATGCATGGGGGCGTATCGGTTAATACCTTGAGTTCGAGAAGGAAAAGGCAGTGAGGAAGGGAAATTAGACTGTACCGGTACCAAAATTGTGCTCTTTTAACTGGGTTGGAAAAGGCCGGAGCTGCCACTCTGTTCCTATCGTGGAGGCGACCATTTGTGACCAGTGTTCCCTCTAAGCCACGTGCGTAGTGCGCGCCGAAACAGATTATAAAACTCCTGCACACGAGAGATTGAACTGCGTACAAAAAAAAAAAAAGGAAATTAAAACAAATATGATAATAAAAAGCTTCATTTTTATTTAAAAATGCACTTAAAAAAAAAAAACCAAAACTCCAGCAGCATTTGACAGCAAGCGTATGACTTCATAAATGCCATATACCTCAATCAGCACTTTGTTGTACACATTTGGGGTCCAGCAAGATGGCGCAGTTCTAAACTCAGTGTTGTGTACAACGACATCAAGTTATGTGATCGTGTTCACAATTTTGCGTACAACATCACCTTGTTCTGTAATGATTTCACAGCTGTTTTTTTTTTAAAATAAAGTTTTGCCTCGTTTTGGCGAGGAACGTCCCGTTCAACCTAGTCGGTTATATTAGGACGCATATCCAAACACAAAAGACCCTTAGGTATTAGATTTTCACAGCTGTAATTTTGCAAGAATTATATGACTTTCTTCACTTTAATTTTTGTATGGCGAGCCCGGAACAGGTAAATCGAGACATCTTCCAATTTGGGTAGTGTAAAATGTACAACAAAAAAGAGTCGTGAGCAAAATGTCAGCTTCCTATGTCATCTGAAACCTTCTGAACCAATGGCTCAAAGATATGAAACATCCAAACAACGTTATATAAATTAAATAAAAGTGTAAAATAAAACGATAACGGTAACCAAGGAAAAATATACACAATTGATAGCTAGACGGGGTTGTCGCACGGAAGGTCCTGGGTTCGAGTCCTGGGTAAGCCATTCACGTCTGTTGTTTTTCTGTTGTCTAGTTTTCTACTTCTTTATTTCTTACGAGTGCCTGAAAGCATACCTTTATGATTGTATAATTCTATTTACTGTTTACAGGCCTTGGGTTTCCCTTCCGAACAAATGATATAATATCGAATGTAGGTTTAATGATGATGATAGTGTTTTTTCAACATATTTTGTTTCATGGTGATACTTAGTTTGTACTTTTCAACATATTCTATTTCATGTTTATAATTAGATACTGTGAATGTGAGTATGCTATTATTTTACCTTTATAACGTTGAATTCCTTGAATTGATGGGTAAAATGTATGTGAGAATAAATGAAATCAGTATAAAAGACGAGAGAAAGGAAGGGCAGAATGTCAGACGGGCCTGCGTGCCTAATTCTCAACCCTTTGAAAATAAAGTTCGTTCGTTCGTTCCTTATGTGTTATAAATGTTTATACACAATTGAGCGCCGACGAGTTTTTGTCACTTGGGAAGGACTGCAAAATTTGGAATATTTATGCACATGAACTATTAGAAATGAGAGAGAACATCGTTTGTGACTAGTAACATATCGTAACATCCATGCATTATTTTCTTGACTTGTATAAAGAAATATGAAGTCACTAGACCTAGTTGTCGAGCCTTCACAGTCGAAGGAACGTAGACAGCCACTCCGGATTTGCTGCGCAACGCACGAGGATTACTGTTTATTCTGACAACCGCCATTTGTTTGCTAATTTGGCGCAAGTGTAGAATGGCAAATAGAGTTCATAAATTAGTGCTCAGGTGAAGATTTCTTTGTAGTAACAACGTGCTTTCTTTCCCTCTTTCAGACTGGCAGGGAGAGGCGTATTCCAGTCAGGGTGATTCTCGCCCTCACGCTTCCATCTTCCCTCACGCCCAGCACCCTCATTTGCAGCAGCACAGTCTTGAACAGGGCGCCCACGGTGCTCTAGATCAGGTAAGTCACTTAAGAAGCTTATCAGCTTCGTCTTTTAATTGCCGGAACTATTGGCCTTGCCCCATATAGTTTCTTGGGAACTGTCACGGGTAGCCTCCCCTGCTTTGCAGTTGTCCAACAGTGGCCAAAACTCAAGTGTATCTACTACGGACCTTCAAAGGTGTCTACCTTCGCACAAGATTACTCTTGGCATAGCTGAAGATAGAAGGATAATAACGCTTCTATCTCAAGCCATTCAGAAAAGCGAGAACAGTGCTGCATTGGCTGAGCACGTTAAATCTATGATCTGCCGACAACTTTTGTGAAGGATTAAGCAATTATTAATTTTAGTTCGTCAAGCCCCCACCCTGATTTACTCAGTGGAATTCTTATATTATGGTATAGCTCTGTTTAGAGTGTATTTAGTAAATTGACTTAGACAAACATGAAGTACATTTAAAATGATTAAATCGAAGTTAAATTTGTATAATTACAAATAACAAATTTAATAATCATTTAAGTTTTAACAAGGGTTTAAAATAATGAATAATGGTTTTTTTTTCAGAAAGGCATCATCACGGTTGTGATGGGATAAAAGTTTATAAAGGAGTTTATGTGGCAGCTTATCTGCCACTGGTAAGTTCTGCTCCCGCTGATGGTTTGGTTCTTGGTAGAGTGATTACTGATAACGCTCGTTGGTGTTCAATGATGTAGGGCGTAGCACGTTCCCAGAAGTGTCAGGGAGTGTCTACAAAGTTGGTCCCTCGTCTTAAAGCTCAGGCCACCGTTCCTTTCTTCTACTCAGACTTTACCCCCGATGAGAATTAAACTTAATCCCTCGAACTTTCTTTACATTTAAATTGCATAGCTTTATCTTTATTTTACATTTATATGAAAAGGTTAATAGTAAGATAGAATATGTTTACATTTACATCTCCACTGACTGAAAAGTGTTCACACTATAAATTGAATATGTTTTCATTTATCTATATGCTGGTTGAAAAGTTTGAAACTTTCATTAATTGTAAAGTGAATGTGTTTACATAGACATTTACATTGGTTGGAAAATGTAAATATTATTCTTAAAATGTACATCATTTCTTTCATCTTTCCCTCCCTGCTCCATTTGGAACTTGGGACTACTTAGCTTTTAGTTCTCTTTAAGAAACTAGCGATAAGCAGTCACAAGCCCTTGCAGTGGTGGTTCAAGAAATCATCATTCTCTACGCTGAGGTTGCCAGCCTCAAATGACTTGGACATCAACTAGCGATTTTCACATATTAATATTCACATGAAAATATATACATATTAGTTCACATGTTAGTAATGAAAAATATAGAATGTAAAATGACAACTTACGCCAATCCTGGCTCACATACTTTTTGCTTAGATGAATGAAGTTAAAGCACTTGATTAGGCCTCTTACACGTGTACGTTATTTTAAACATTAGTTCCCACTATGACTCCGTGTGTTTCAGTTTCCTCAGTCCCGGTTTCCTTGTTAAAATGATAGAGATTTCCTGAGCTGTTTTGTAAGTCCGTCAAGATTCTCCAAGAAAAGGTCCGGCCTGATAAAATTGAATTCTAACTTCTGGCAAGGTCTGGTTGTGTCGTCTTTGGCAAGCGATTTCTCACAGTGAAGTTAGACTTGAACAAAGGCCTGTCCTACCCCCGCATATGTTTGTTATGAAACTACTCAGGGCTTCAATCATTTAAAACAAAACTGTTGGGTAGGGTAATTTCAAAATTTTCCGACATGGAATAATTTTGCGCGTGATTCAAAGGTCACGTCTTCCATATATGGCAATCAAACATCCGAAGCCTTGTGTACAAACTCACAAACACATCGTTAAACTGTCTCAGCAATGTGTGTAAGATGTAACATCTTATTACTTTACAAGTCGGACAGGAAACGATTAGGTCATCCTTGTCTGTCCAAAATGTGTACCCAGACAAGTAATCTCTTATCTGCCGCGCACCCTGGCCTTATCAGCGATTAACCAAATATGCTGGGGCCGCACCCGATATTAACCAACATGGTTGTCGATTAATTATCTCAGCCGCTCCTTGCAAAGCAGGGGGAAAATGGGTAACAAACAGACATGACGACTTATCCTAAGAGGAGTGTAAGAAGGAAAATACAAAATATCTGCTTCATAGCAGAGAAAGAAAGAAAAGTGCTGACCATGGAAAAGCACGCAATTAGTATAACAATTTAAAATGAGAACTTCCGGAGTGAAAGAGAGATCGAGAAGAGGTCGCCCCAAAATCCATTTTGTCACAGGAACTCGGAAAGAGGGGGGGGGGGGGATTGAAAGAATAGGACCACTCCCCCCTCTGGAAGGTTGTCAGATGCTACTAACAAGAGGTGGTGTTTAGGGCTGGCAATCTCATCACGTGAAACCAATTACTACAGAAACCAGTGATATAAAGTTCCTGAACGCTTTTCAGCAGGCGTCGTGCAAAGGGCACAGTTGCAATGGTTGCCCTATACCCCGTAAGGAGCGAAGGAGGGAATATGATGATTGAATGACCGATGACTGTTGGTCTTTTTGTCATACACATTGTACGTGAGAGACACTTTTTAAAATGTGTATCATGATACACACTAGGTTATCATTATTATTGTTACTACGTCCAATTAATACCTTTTAGCTCCTCAAGGAGCATAGGCCTTCGATAAACACATACCAAGTCTTCCTGTCACGTGCTATCAGCTTAAGCTCTTCCCGCGTTATCCTCATCACTTTACTTCTGTCTCCAATTCTCTGCTTCGCGTGTTTCTTGGTCTATCCCTGCCTCTCTTTCCCTGGGGGCTCTAGAACAATGACTACCTTGTAATGTTATCCACAGGTTTCCTCAATGTGTGTCCTATCCATCGCCATCGTCTTCTTCTCATCTCTTGTTCCACTGGCACTTGTCTGGTTCTTGTCATGAACTCATTATTATTATGTAAACAATATTAATAACTGTAATAATAATAATAGCAGTACTATAACATTTCTTTTCAATTTCAGGTCCACTCTGCATCCCACTTAACTAGTCTATCACACGTTCCAATCGGCGTTCACGGCGGCCACGCCCAACTAGTCGACGTCAATTCTTTGTCGCCACCTACTCACGATTCTCGCAGCATGGCCAGCATGGCGTACCCGCCCTCCTCACACAGCCACGCCCACGTCCATGGTCACAACCACGCCCTCTCACATGGCCATTCTCCCAAATCGAGTCCTTACAGCGTTAACGGACTATCTCTCAGCACACCTAATGTAGATTTACTACACCCAGCTATGAGCTACCAGAATGATATGTTCTGTAAGTATTGCACATAATTCTTGGCGGTCATTAGTTTAAAAAAAAAAATCATTCACGCAACAAAGCATAACAATTCAATCGACTTACCTACCTCTTTAGCTAGCTATCTGTTCACATACCTGTCTGCGTAACAGTCTGTCCAGATTGGACTACCTGTCTCTTTAGCAACCTGTCCACATACGAGTCTTCTTAGCTGTCTGCATGTCTGCTTAGCTGTCTGTCCACATACCTGTCTGTACACATATCTGTCTGTCCACATATCTGTCTCTCCACATACCTATCTGTCCGCATACCTCTCTCTCTTCACATCAGCTGAGCTATCTGTCCACATACATATCAGTATCTATCTATCTATCTATCTATCTATCTATCTATCTATCTATCTATCTATCTATCTATCTATCTATCTATCTATCTATCTATCTATCTATCTATCTATCTATCTATCTATCTATCTATCTGGGAGCCGCGCTGGTGTAATGGCTTCGGTGTTGTACTGGCGACCAGGTGTTCATGGTTCAAACCCGGGCGTCGGCGTTTGAAGAAATGTTTACGGCCGGAAATTTGACTGAATAGCCTGAACGGCTCCTGTGATAAACCCTCTGTGGATGGGAAGGAGCGAAGCTAATGACCGGGTTGGAAGGAAAGTCCTCAGGTTCCCCAGCCTCGCAATGACATGTCATTGGGCCGAAGGGCTGAAAGCCCAAGTGCTGCTATCTATCTATCTATCTATCTATCTATCTATCTATCTATCTATCTATCTATCTATCTATCTATCTATCTATCTATCTATCTATCTATCTATCTATCTATCTATCTATCTATCTATCTATCTATCTATCTATCTATCTATCTGATTGTCTGTCTTTCTCTGTCAGCCTTTATATGTTTCTGTTTGTCTCCGTCTGTCTCCGTTTGCCTGTCTCTGTCTGTCCGTCAGCCTCCGTCTGCTTGTATCTGTCTGCATCTGCCTTCTCTATCGGTCTGTCTCTGTCTGCTTGTCAGGCTTTATCAATCTGCCTTTATATGTCCTTGTCTGTCTCCGTCTGTCTCCGTCTGTCTGCCTGTTTGTCTATCTGTTCCCCTGCCTGTGTCTATCCAGTTTCGTGTACGATCAATAATTACAGTTTCTTTTTTTTTTTTTTATTCGTACGCCCGCTATTACTCAAGGCTAAATCTCAGGTTAGTATGTCTAACCTGAGACTGATTTTACGTGAGTATCCCTGTTTTCTTGCACTGAGACAGGTGTCCCTCGCCACGCAGGCAGATACTCGCCGATTTCGGAGGTACCCATTAGAGCTGGGTCGGCTCAGGAGCCGCCAGTCCCTGGTCGACGACACTTCTTCAAATGTCTTCGCCATGGCTATAGTCAATCCAGTCCAAATCCCGGTCGACGAAAATCTTCAAATGTCCTCGCCCGGGTTTGATCCTAGGTCACCCGGTCGCCAGCGCAGTGTGGTAACCACTACGCTAGCGTGGCTCCTCGCTACTTACAGACTTACAGTTTCAAGTCTCACGTAAAATTCACGTGTAGCACATTTATGAATATTTCATCTATGTTAGTTGCTTATCCTTTACAGGACGTGGCAATCAACCCCAGCTTTTATTGGCTGTTTGTGATTTTTCTAGGCAATTTTTTCATTCAGTAGTTTGCCATTGCTTTTCATCTATAGATCTATGTAATCTGAACATTATCTATTAGTGTATATTCTGCTTTCTTTCACTTACTCATTACATTAGACTTCCGCTTCTTACTACCTCCTCCCTTTTTTGTACTTCTTGCATTCTTCATCAACGTCTCGTAATGCATTTTTCTTTTAAACCTGTTCGTTATCACCTACAGTTCACCCGTGCAGTTCCCGGGGGACTCTTAAGAGGCAAAGAAGGGATGCTCCATCATGAATGTCGTAAGCAACGACTAATATGAGATTTTCAACCTGATGCTGCAAAATAAAATAAAAAACTGCTGCGGAAACCACAGCTGCAAGTGCACATAAATAATTTAATGCAAGTTTCCTGCAAGGGAACACGCTACAGTGGTGGCTCAATGATACACAAGGATCTGAAAGGGAAAAGATGATGTTGATGATGATAAGGAGATGATGATGCTGACGATGGTGCTAACGAGGATGATAATGATGATGCTGATGATGATGATGACCCACAGATAATACCTCACACGTTCTAGCTTTTTACAGTTTACACACGACGTTGTTGTCTCTTCAGAAAATGTCTATTGCTTATTGCATTTTAAGCACCCACCTTGTATTTGCAACCTTCACTCTACCTCATTACTTCATTTGATACATGCTACCACATCACACACTCAGTATCACATGTTCGTACCCATTACCTTACCTCACACGCATTACGACACCACTTTACACTTTACGATCTCATTACAGTATTTCATGTCATCTAAAGTACCTCATCTCGTGGCTTTTAACTTCACTTCTAAACACATTGCATCGCACCGTGTCGTTCCGGTGGATCTCATGGAGACCAAGAAAGAATAGGGCTACTCCCCCCTCATGCATGTCGTACAAGGCGACTAATAGGAGGTTGTGCTTGGGGCTGGCAACCTCATCATGTCAAACTAAATGCCACAAAAACCACCACTACAAGAGCATGTGCATGCTTCCTGCTATGGGTCCAACTGCAGTGGTGGCTCCTTGCTCGATAGGGAGCGAAAAAGAAAATAATGAATGATGAAACACATTGCATCACTTGGCACCCATTTTCTTACCTCACACATTACCTTACCTTACTCATTACCTTACCTTACACATTACCTTACCTCACACATTACCTCACCTCACACATTACCTTACCTCACATATTACCTTGCCTCACACATTACCTTACCTCACACATTACATTACCTCAAACATTACCTCACCTCACACATTACCTTACCTCTCACATGACCTTACCTCACACATGACCTTACCTCATACATTACCTTACCTCACACATTACCTTATCTCACACGTTACCTTACCTGACACATTACCTTACCTGACACATTACCTTACCTCCCACATTACCTTACCTCACACGTTACCTTACCTCACACAATACCTTACCTCACACATTACCGGACCTCACACATTACCTTACCTCACACATTACCTTACTTCACATATATTACAAAAACACCTCGCACTTTACTTCATTTCCTGCTGCCTTATTTCATCTCGCTGACATTACCTCACCTCATGGGCATTAATTCACTTCAAACGCTTTGCTTCACCTGGCACCCATTACCATATACCATACATTGTCTCACCTCATCCCTATAACATTACTCGCATTACCTCACTTCACATTTGTAACCATACCTCACCGCCTCTTCTTCATCTTTCCATTCTCCAGCATCGTGGGCCTCGGATCCTGATTGTAAGTTTGCGTTTATGTGTGTGTGTGTGTGTCCTTTATAATGTTTTGTTTTTGTGTGCTCATGTGTGCTGTGTACGTGTGCATATTTGAGAGTATGTCTGGGCTGTTGTGCACGCTTTAGAGTAAAGGTGAATGACAGGAAGAAAAGGGGACGGTTGAAAGAAATGTAGTGTTTTAATTGTTGTACGTGTAGATTTTTAAACTCACTTTTTATTTCTTATTTATATTCTTCCTGACCTTTCTTCTCTCCCTCTCTCTCTCTTCTTCTCTCTCTCTCTCTCTCTCTCTTTCTTTCTTTCTTTCTTTCTCTCTGTCTCTCTTGAGCTAGGGAAGGCAAAGGCAGCAAGGAAGAGAACTGATCATCCCACCTCTCTAAGCTGAATCTAGTATAGTGAGGTCTCCAACACTTCACTCCTCATACATCAGTATCTGCTATGGGATTGTTTTTACCTTTTTTAAATTAAGTTGCTGACAACATTTTTTTAGGAGGAATGCGCCAAATTTTTCTCTTTTCTAGCGATATCTTTTTCCTAACAATGTTGATACAATCCGATGACAAACATTTCCTTCATCACTGTTCAACTTCCGGTGGAGCATATGTATTCAATAAATCTATGGCAACTCTTCCTGTCCCATGCTTACAGCTGAAAGTCTTTCAATGTTTTCTTCATACCCTTCATGTCTGTCTCCAGTCCTCTTCCCCATGTTTTCTTCATACCCTTCATGTCTGTTTCCAGTCCTCTTCCCCATGTTTTCTTCATACCCTTCATGTCTGTCTCCAGTCCTCTTCCCCATGTTTTCTTCATACCCTTCATGTCTGTTTCCAGTCCTCTTCCCCATGTTTTCTTCATACCCTTCATGTCTGTCTCCAGTCCTCTTCTCCATGTGTTCGTTGATCTTCTTCTACCTCATTAACCCTGGGGATTCCAGAACAAGGACTGCATGGTAATACTGTCAACAGGTTTCCTCAGTGTGTGTCCTATCATCTCCAGCTTCTTCTTCTCATCTTTTTTCCACTGGCGCTTGTCACGTTTTTTATCATCAGTTCCACATTAGTGATTGTTGCGTGTCTTTTCTCTTTATAATCTTAATATTATATGACAGGATGGTTCCTGTAGGACAAGTTCACGTCTAGGGTAGCAAACACATCAGACCCCGCAACCAGCCGACATCAAACAACCTTACTTGAGCCACAATGGACGACGTGGACAGTATACATATTTATTCACGATGCTCCAAACTGAGATACATTTAATTTCAACATGCAAATGGCATCTTAGATGCAGTCGTCGATAAAACTCTGTACAGTCTGTTCATATCTAGAACGCTGTCTTTTCAATTTCAACATTATTTATTAATATCCATGCATACTCGACATTGAGCATCCATACTCCCTTTAAATGAAGGTACTAGATACACCTCACAGAAGATCTTGATGTACTAGTGATGGAATAACATAGGGATGTACAATAATTATATATTTTCAGGAGCTCAAACACATGCGTCCACTCGCCATGACACACAATCGTAGAAGGCCTGCAGACGATCTCTGCACTTCTGCGTTCTTAGTTTTACGCCTGCCAAAATCACCATAGAGGCATGACGTCACTTCCTGTATTAATAAATGACCGTATAAAATAAACAAACAAGGAGCCCTGTCGAGCTACCTAATGATATCGACACAATCGTTATGAGTTTTAATCATAACAGTGATCTTGTCATACCAATTCAATCCTTCTATTCAACGCATGCATCCATTTATGAACGTCTATAGCTTTTATGTTGAATGCTCTGTCGTTCTTAAAAACAAAAACATTTCCTTGGAAAATTAAAATGTTCTTTCATTGAACGAGGCAAACTTAAAACGTTCAGGTGGCTGTATGAATCAAGTGTACTTGACTTTTAAGTTGCCCTTGGTCTAATAAAGGTTAAGATAACCTATACTGCCGTAGGGAGTGAAATATTATCAACTTTACTAGACTAGATCGCAGCAATTGTGAAGTGGGGTGACTGGTTATCTTCCTCGCTACTTTTACCTTCCCTACATCAATTATACCTGGGTAGACTGGAGCGTGACGCTACCAGGTTTCAAACTCAGTAACATTGTGTCGGGAAGCAAACGCTGTAACCACTCTGCCACTCAACCAAGATCTAACAATGGTGTAAAATACTATAGGGTCGTTAGAGTCTACTCGTGTACTTCATTACAGAGTAAGGTCCCTTAGTTTCCACAAATCAGCCAACATTGCCTAGTCGTCGCTCATTAAATTATCGTTTGCCATCTCGTTGCACAATTACAACGGACGCTCCCATGCAAATTGTGTTTGCCAGCCTGAAGACGGTTGTTCGGCCCATTATGAAAACAACACATCTCTTTCTTATACTGTTAAACAAAATTCCACTTGCCAACTGTAAGGCCAGAATGGAGCAAGTACGTGCCTTGTCTGAGAGATTGATATTAAGGATCAAGAAGTATTATTTCACTCCATGTTCTGCGCTATCTACGACGTAATCTCAGAGAGTCCAACTTGCTTCAGAAAGAGAGTTTTTTTTAAAGTTTATTGAGTCTTAAAGAAGCCCCGTTTTTCAGGGATCTCTGCTGAGACAAAGAAAGAACAGAACAAATGTTCCTCGGGCATTTCGGAGCTGGCAACCCCAGCATGCACCACAAATAGATACATAAACCACAGCTTCATATATTTGCTTTGGTGCAAGCTACCTGCAAGGGCCTACCTGTGCTGCTGGCTTCATGTTCTTTTGGGAAGTAAAAAGGAAAATATTGGCCATGTGCCTTTTAAAGGCACCGATAGTTATAAGCAATGTTTTAACTCATTCTGTCATCATGTGTAAAGTTCTTTGAACACTCATTATTAGGTGGGACAATGCAAAATAGTGAGAGGAAGCGAGACAGAAATGACAAACTATCATTCACCTGCCGTAGGATAAAATTGAAGACGGCGGATTGTAGACACTAGAGACTGTAAGACATGGCGAGACATATTCATGAGAACCGGTACACGACAAGATCATCGATGTGGAACTAATGGCAAGATGGAGACAAGTACCAGCGGAAAAAGAGAAGACACACACTGAGAAAGCCAGAAAATAGCATTAAAAGGTAGTCCCTATTATGGAATCTCGCGTTTAAGGGAGGTAGAGGTAGCCCAAAGAAAAAAAACACACACACACATTCACACACACGCACACGTCCAAAAAGAACTGAAGAGAGGCAGGAAATGGATAAAGACGGCGGAAAAAAGACCTTGAACTTGGCACAGGGAAGGAAAATTTGGCGTAGTTTTTTTAAGGACCCGTGCTCCATACGGAGCTCAAAGATATTGACTGGATAAATGGCAAGGTTATCAGAGTTTATAAGGTTGTCAGAGTGCACATGGTTATCAAAGTGCACATGGTTGTCAGAGTCCACATGGTCGTCAGAGTGCACATGGTTATCAAAGTCCACATGGTTATCAGAGTCCACATGGTTACCACAGTCGACATGGTTACCACGGTCCACATGGTAATCACGGTCCACACGGTTATCATGGTCCACGGGGTTATCACAGTCTCTCTGACTTATCCAATGTCCAATTGTCGTAGCTTGTAGGCATACAGGTACCCCAGCTATGTTCGTGTCCGGAAACATAAAGAGTCTGAAAACATCAGGCTGAGCTTTTTATATCTACGCAGGAGAAGCTGCCCCCAGACGGCTTGGGATTTTTTAACACTGAAATTCGGAAGGACTTATTACAGTTTAATTGGTCTCTCTTGACTTGTGAAATCCTCATCATGGCTTCAATTTTAGACAGATAACAGGCGGAGTTTCGAGAAAGGCTTGGGGCTCTGGGACAAACAAATCGAGTCTTCGCGCGTGCTGTGCTCCGTCACAACACTCCCCCCCCCTTTCCTCTCTTCTCTTCCACCCCCCCCCCCTTCCTCGCTGCCTCTGCCTTCCTTAACCAACGAGCCGAGTCAGGTACTATTTACAGCCGGATAGACTGGAGCATGATTTACTGCCTCTAAATCTACTCATCGCATCGTGTGGTTCCTGGAGGTCTCTGAGGATATAAAGAAAGAATGTGGCTACTGCTCCCTTAGGCATGTCGTAAGATGCGAATAATGTGAGGTCATGCATGGAACTGGCATCCTCATCATGTAAAACAAACTCCTACAGAACCAGAGCTACAAAAGTAGATGAATACTGTGGTACATGATTCCTGTAAGTAGATCAGCTGTAGTGGTGGTTCCATGCCTCATATGAAACATACAACAAAAGTAGATGAATACTGTGGTACATGATTCCTATAAGTAGATCAGCTGTAGTGGTGGTTCCATGCCTCACAAGAAACATACAACAAAAGTAGATGAATACTGTGGTACATGATTCCTATAAGTAGATCAGCTGTAGTGGTGGTTCCATGCCTCACAAGAAACATACAACAAAAGTAGATGAATACTGTGGTACATGATTCCTATAAGTAGATCAGCTGTAGTGGTGGTTCCATGCCTCACAAGAAACATACAACAAAAGTAGATGAATACTGTGGTACATGATTCCTATAAGTAGATCAGCTGTAGTGGTGGTTCCATGCCTCACAAGAAACATACAACAAAAGTAGATGAATACTGTGGTACATGATTCCTATAAGTAGATCAGCTGTAGTGGTGGTTCCATGCCTCACAAGAAACAGTGGTGGTTTTCATGCCTCACAAGAAAACATACATGATTCCTATAAGTAGAAGCTGTAGTGGTGGATGCCTGAAACATACAACAAAAGTAGATGAATACTGTGGTACATGACTATAAGTAGATTAGCTGTAGTGGTGGTTCCATGCCTCACAAGAAACATACAACAAAAGTAGATGAATACTGTGGTACATGATTCCTATAAGTAGATCAGCTGTAGTGGTGGTTCCATGCCTCACAAGAAACATACAACAAAAGTAGATGAATACTGTGGTACATGATTGCTATAAGTATCAGCTGTAGTTCCATGCCTCACAAGAAACATACAACAAAAGTAGATGAATACTGTGGTACATGATTCCTATAAGCCTCAGCTGTAGTGGTGGTTCCATGAAACATACAACAAAAGTAGATGAATACTGTGGTACATGATTCCTATAAGTAGATCAGCTGTAGTGGTGGTTCCATGCCTCACAAGAAACATACAACAAAAGTAGATGAATACTGTGGTACATGATTCCTATAAAGTAGAGTGGTGGTTCCATGCCTCACAAGAAACATGTAGTGAATACTGTGGTACATGATTCCTATAAGTAGATGTAGTGGTGGTTCCATGCCTCACAAGAAACATACAACAAAAGTAGATGAATACTGTGGTACATGATTCCTATAAGTAGATCAGCTGTAGTGGTGGTTCCATGCCTCACAAGAAACATACAACAAAAGTAGAGGAATACTGTGGTACATGCTTCCTATAATTAGATTAGCTGTAGTGGTGGTTCCATGCCTCACAAGAAACATACAACAAAAGTAGATGAATACTGTGGTACATGATTCCTATAAGTAGATCAGCTGTAGTGGTGGTTCCATGCCTCACAAGCTGTAGTGGTGGTTCCATGCCTGCCTCACAAGAAACATACAACAAAAGTAGATGAATACTGTGGTACATGATTCCTATAAGTAGATCAGCTGTAGTGGTGGTTCCATGCCTCACAAGAAACATACAACAAAAGTAGATGAATACTGTGGTACATGATTCCTATAAGTAGATTAGCTGTATCACAAGAAACATACAACAAAAGTAGATGAATACTGTGGTACATGATTCCTATAAGTAGATCAGCTGTAGTGGTGGTTCCATGCCTCACAAGAAACATACAACAAAAGTAGATGAATACTGTGGTACATGATTCCTATAAGTAGATCAGCTGTAGTGGTGGTTCCATGCCTCACAAGAAACATACAACAAAAGTAGATGAATACTGTGGTACATGATTCCTATAAGTAGATAAGCTGTAGTGGTGGTTCCATGCCTAACAAGAAACATACAACAAAAGTAGATGAATACTGTGGTACATGATTCCTATAAGTAGATTAGCTGTAGTGGTGGTTCCATGACTTACAAGAAACATACAACAAAAGTAGATGAATACTGTGGTACATGATTCCTATAAGTAGATTAGCTGTAGTGGTGGTTCCATGACTTACAAGAAACATACAACAAAAGTAGATGAATACTGTGGTACATGCTTCCTATAAGTAGATTAGCTGTAGTGGTGGTTCCATGACTTACAAGAAACATACAACAAAAGTAGATTCCTATGAATAAGCTGTAGTGGTGGTACATGACTTACAAGAAACCTGAATAAGTAGATTAGCTGTAGTGGTGGTTCCATGACTTACAAGAAACATACAACAAAAGTAGATGAATACTGTGGTACATGATTCCTATAAGTAGATTAGCTGTAGTGGTGGTTCCATGACTTACAAGAAACATACAACAAAAGTAGATGAATAATGTGTACATGATTCCAGCTGTAGTGGTGGTTCCATGACTTACAAGAACCATATAACAAAAGTAGATGAATACTGTGGGTGGTGGTTCCATGACTTACAAGAAACATACAACAAAAGTAGATGAATACTGTGGTACATGCTTCCTATAAGTAGATTAGCTGTAGTGGTGGTTCCATGACTTACAAGAAACATACAACAAAAGTAGATGAATAATGTGGTACATGATTCCTATAAGTAGATTAGCTGTAGTGGTGGTTCCATGACTTACAAGAAACATACAACAAAAGTAGATGAATAATGTGGTACATGCTTCCTATAAGTAGATCAGCTGTAGTGGTGGTTCCATGCCTCACAAGAAACATACAAGAAAAGTAAATGTATAATGTGGTGCATGCTTCCTATAAGTAGATCAGCTGTAGTGGTGGTTCCATGCCTCACAAGAAACATGCAACAAAAGTAGATGAATACTGTGGTGCATTCTTCCTATAAGTAGATCAGCTGTAGTGGTGGTTCCATGCCTCACAAGAAACATGCAACAAAAGTAGATGTATAATGTGGTGCATGCTTCCTATAAGTAGATCAGCTGTAGTGGTGGTTCCATTCCTCACAAGAAACATACAACAAAAGTAGATGAATAATGTGGTGCATGCTTCCTATAAGTAGATCGGCTGTAGTGGTGGTTCCATGCCTCACAAGAAACATACAACAAAAGTAGATGAATAATGTGGTGCATGCTTCCTATAAGTAGATCAGCTGTAGTGGTGGTTCCATGCCTCACAAGAAACATACAACAAAAGTAGATGAATAATGTGGTGCATGATTCCTATAAGTAGATCAGCTGTAGTGGTGGTTCCATGCCTCACAAGAAACATACAACAAAAGTAGATGAATAATGTGGTGCATGCTTTCTATAAGTAGATCAGCTGTAGTGGTGGTTCCATGCCTCACAAGAAACATACAACAAAAGTAGATGAATAATGTGGTGCATGCTTCCTATAAGTAGATCAGCTGTAGTGGTGGTTCCATGCCTCACAAGAAACATACAACAAAAGTAGATGAATAATGTGGTGCATGCTTCCTATAAGTAGATCAGCTGTAGTGGTGGTTCCATGCCTCCCAAGAAACATTCAACAAAAGTAGATGAATAATGTGGTGCATGCTTCCTATAAGTAGATCAGCTGTAGTGGTGGTTCCATGCCTCACAAGAAACATACAACAAAAGTAGATGAATAATGTGGTGCATGCTTCCTATAAGTAGATCAGCTGTAGTGGTGGTTCCATGCCTCACAAGAAACATACAACAAAAGTAGATGAATAATGTGGTGCATGCTTCCTATAAGTAGATCAGCTGTAGTGGTGGTTCCATGCCTCACAAGAAACATACAACAAAAGTAGATGAATACTGTGGTACATGCTTCCTGTAAGTAGATCAGCTGTAGTGGTGGTTCCATGCCTCACAAGAAACATACAACAAAAGTAGATGAATAATGTGGTGCATGCTTCCTATAAGTAGATCAGCTGTAGTGGTGGTTCCATGCCTCACAAGAAACATACAACAAAAGTAGATGAATAATGTGGTGCATGCTTCCTATAAGTAGATCAGCTGTAGTGGTGGTTCCATGCCTCACAAGAAACATACAACAAAAGTAGATGAATAATGTGGTGCATGCTTCCTATAAGTAGATCAGCTGTAGTGGTGGTTCCATGCCTCACAAGAAACATACAACAAAAGTAGATGAATAATGTGGTGCATGATTCCTATAAGTAGATCAGCTGTAGTGGTGGTTCCATGCCTCACAAGAAACATACAACAAAAGTAGATGAATAATGTGGTGCATGCTTCCTATAAGTAGATCAGCTGTAGTGGTGGTTCCATGCCTCACAAGAAACATACAACAAAAGTAGATGAATAATGTGGTGCATGCTTCCTATAAGTAGATCAGCTGTAGTGGTGGTTCCATGCCTCACAAGAAACATACAACAAAAGTAGATGAATAATGTGGTGCATGCTTCCTATAAGTAGATCAGCTGTAGTGGTGGTTCCATGCCTCACAAAGAACAAACAGGGACATGGTGATGAAAATGCTCATCATTCTTCTTCTTCCTCGTTCGTCCTGAAAAGGACGGTGGTTGCGTTGTGTCTGTTTACACCTAAGCTGTGATATTTGTTCATTATCCTTACTGATAGCAACAACATTTACTTACATTGGTTGATTTGTCAGCAGTCAGAGTACCAATTAACAAAAAAGAAAGCGAACAATCGTATTTTCTGTAGCTTCCACGAAGCTTCAGACTTTCATAAATGGTTACTTGTGTTGGATAAAAGGATTGAAATGGTTTGACCAGATTACTAATGCGGAACTGGTAACAAGAACAAGACAAATGCTAGGGAACAAGAGACGAGAAGAAGGATATGACGATGGATCAGACGCACACTAAGGACGCCTGTTGATAGCATTACAGGGTAGTTCTTGTTCTGAATTCCCCCACAGTATGAGAGTTACAAGGTGACCGAAGACACGTGCAGAAGAGAATTTGAAACAGACATGAAAGGAATGAGGAAGACATCGAAAGAACTTAGCCCACGGCACGGGACAAGAACACTTGGTATAAGTTTGTTAAAGGCCTTTGCTCCTTTGGGGGCTGCAGGATGATGAAATCATGAATCATATTTTCATGTTCTCAATAAATACATACCTATAGAGATGAGAACAGCATAACGCATACGGCATGCAGATAATGGCAGCAACGAATATACTCAAGTGCAGGAAGTTGTTTACCTAGCGACCAGGGAAGGAGTTTCGTTAATCATGTTTACCTTTCTCGAACAAGCAACCGTTGGCTACCTCCCCCATCGGTGTCCTAGTCTTGCCTTGTCTCCACGTGCGGTAACTGGATTTATTAGCCCGGAACTCAAATAGTCCCTAAGTGAGAAAGTTATTAATTTTGCTCTGTCAACATTTTCCCAGTAATTGTCAAATAGAAAATACGTTGTTTCCCCAGGGATGAAACGGTCCACTTCGATAGCTCTGTCTTTGTTGGACTGGTTTCCTTAAATCTCGTGTTTGTTTTCACATTTCTCATTTCACCCTTTTTTAAAAACTCAATCGATGATTTCCATGACTGAGTTTCCGTTCATGAAACCTCAAATGGGGAAAAAATACTCGTATAATAAAATCAGTATTTGGTATTCTAAGTGCACAATATTGCATTTCATTAAAGGTGGGACAATTAATGATCGTCTGCTAGAGAACAACACGGCAGGTAATGAATCAACAAAACTAAGATTGCTGCAATTTAGCATCTAACGTAATAGTAGGGAGGAGTAGTGGTTAATGAACTGGCTTCCTAGCTCGGTGGGTCATGGTTCGATCCCCAGTTGAGGTGGGATTTTTTAGACCGCAAACGGCTCTGGGGTCGACCCAGCCTCATGAATTGGGTACTAGAGCAGCTCTGGGAAGGTTAAGGCGGCTGACGTGATGCTGACCACATCACCGCTAGTGTGCCGATGGTCAAGAAAATATGGGCCTAACACCATATTCCCAATATGCCTCAACGGGCATGTAACGGGATCCTTTACCTTTTTTTTATCCCTAATAGTAGGGATGGACATAAGCGAGGATGCATCCGTCGTGTATGCTTCCAGCGCGCAACAGGAACAATTAGCATTCATATCCATGGAGAGTCCGATTCGCAGAGTGGTTAGAGCTCTGGTCTCACGCGGCAAAAGTGCCGGGTTCAATTCACGGTATCGACACGCTTCAGTCTGCCCAGCTGTAAATGGGTACCTGACTTCGTACTTGAGTTAGGGAAGGAAACAGTAGCGAGGAAGGAAGCTGGTCACAGCACCTCTCGATGCTGGACCTAGTATAGTGAAGTCTCTAACACTTCCCTCCCCTACGGCTGTATCTGCTATGGGACTACTTTTACCTTTTTTTTAACCCTTCAGTGCCCGGAGTGCACAGATGTCGATACTGACCAACAATAACAATAAGTGGGATGGACGAAAATACGTCGCGGACGGCTACGAGGACAAGGAACAAAGAAATGACCTGCGTTAATACCAGTGGGTCTTCATCGGGGACAAAGGGGGGAAAAAACGGAAAAAAGAAGAAGCAAAAACCTAATCAAAGTGCATAACAATTTAAAAGAAATTATACGAGCCATAAATGATAATCGCTGTTGTTACTATGGTGAGCAATGTGTAACCAATAACAAAAATGTTGCTATGTCTCTTTTTCGTACCCTCCCCTTCCCTTCCCCCCCCCCCCCCCCCCCCCCCCACCTTTTCCGATGAGCATCTGGTCGCCGCGACAGAAGGCCTGCACTAAAGTACTTCGCCTGTTTTTGTAAGTGATTTCTATACCACTGTCTTACGTAAGTTCGATATCCTTATGCCTAATCGTCACACGAGTTTGATAGTGTTATGACCAATCTTCACAGAATCCGATAGCTTTATGCCCAATCCCCACACGAGTTAGATAGTTTTATACCCAATTCTCACATGAGTTTGATGGTAGTTTTATACCCAATCCTCACATGAGTTTGATGGTGTTATGACCAATCCTCACATGAGTTTGATAGCTTTCCGCCCAATCCACACGAGTTTAATAGTGTTATGACCAATTCTCACATGAGTTTAATAACCTTACTTCCAATCCTCACATGCGTTCGATAGATTTATGCCTAATCCTTACATGAGTTTCAAAACCTTAAGTTCAATTCTCCCATTAATTTGATCGCTGTATGCGCAATCCTCAGCAGTGACTTTACGACATAAATTGATAAGGTGTAGTGACCCTATTTTGACTCTTCAAAACCACCCGCATCCGGGATCTTCACGGACTGAGGGTATCCTGGTCAATCCCAAGATAGGCGTATCAATTTCTTTATATGATTTTTAATATTTTTACATATGAGTGTACTTAATTTATATCTGTCTGCGACATCTGTTTTTACAACCCTTATCTCATGGTGATAACATATGCATGTCGACTGTACTTTTGCAGCAAACCCCCGCAAACAACGTCGAGAGAGAACGACCTTCACCCGGTCACAGCTGGACATATTAGAGAACCTGTTCTCAAAAACTCGCTACCCTGATATCTTCATGCGCGAGGAGGTGGCGCTCAAAATTAACTTGCCAGAATCCAGAGTTCAGGTGAGAGAAAGCTGTAAACATTTGAATTTATTTGCAATTCTTGCTTCAATTCATCATCATCATCAGAAGCCATCTCCACATAAAAGGTCGGCTGCAAAGGATTTCCAACGTCTTCTGTGTCTTTTCCTGATGGTGCACTCTGATAGACTCTTTCCTGTCCATCTCTTGAAGCTATATTCCCACATATAGCGATGTCTTCCCCCTGGCACATTTACCTTCAATTCTTAATGCTATGTTCCCACTTATAGTGCTGTCGTCCCTCTCACACAAATGCCTCCAGCTCTTAATGCTATGTTCCCACTTATAGTGCTGTCGTCCCTCTCACACAAATGCCTCCAGCTCTTCCTTGCAGTATTGTCTTCAGCAGGTTGTTATGTCTTTTTACGTGACCAACATATTTTAGCTGTCTAATGTTGATCGCCTCCATTAATTCTCATTTCGTTCCTAGGTGTTAAAGGACATCTGTATTAGTTTTCTTCTCTTTCCCATTCATCTTCATATCCACATCTCAAGAACCTCATTTCCTTTTTGTTTTTCAATTGCTTGTTCATTGTCTATGCGTCTACATCATTTAAAAATGAAGAATATTTGTAGCATTTGATGAATCTCAGTTATAATATGTGATTTAATTATTTAGACTTAAATTCCCGTCATTTATATCCAAATAATGTATTTATGCTTGTTCGCAATTTTTATTTCGCTTGCAGTTTCTGCTACACATATAATGTCCGGTCCAATATTTAAAAAACTAGCAGGTAACCCGTCAAGATATAACGGCAGAGAATTATGGTGTTCGATATCTGTATCCAGTTCTTAGAATAACACCATTGTCCATGTATTCAGTTTCTTTCCATTTCCTTCCACCGAGGAAGTCAATACACATAGAGAAACGCGGAGAAACTATAATGAACAAAAAACACACTTGTGTAGGTATGTGGTTTTTATTTTTTTTAAATTTCTAACTACATTAATAATTGCCCTTGTCAGTCAGCATTTCGTTTCTGTCGTTAATTTGGGGCAATCTAAGAAAATTATATACTCGTAGTTCTTGGTTGGTGATGGTATTCAGCCAAAAGATTCGGAGAATTTTCCTTTTGCAGATTGTGTGGAAAGAGGACAATTTCGAAATTTCTTTCTCTGTTACTCTCCAGCATTCCACACCATAGAGAAGCATAGAAAGTACGCAGCTCTCATATAATCTTAATTTGGTGTTTGTGCTGTACAGAGAGGACTTCCAGATAATGTTTAGACTAGCAAAGACTGTTCTTGCTTTATTCATTATAGTGTTGATGTCTTTGCTCTGGTGTTACTATGCATCCTAGGTATGTAAATGTGTCTATCTGTTCCAGCTTCTGGTTCCTTATTTTTATTGGCTCAGGATTGCCCACATTGAGTGTCATGACCTCCTGTCTTCTTTAGATTGATGTTCGGACCCACCTGCTGACTATACTTATTCAGTCTATCTGTCTTTTCTTGGAAGTGTTGATGTGAATGTGCGAGAAGTGCAATGTTCTCTGCATATTCCAGATCTTCCAGTGTAGAAAACGTATTCCATCTTTTTCCTCTTGGACTGCCATCTGTTGTCTGGCTGTGACTGTCAAAAATAAAGTTGTCGATAAAGGGCATCCCTGTCGCACTCATGTCTTCACCTCAAAAGTTAGGTTGCTCTGCCCAAAACTACATGTAAAGTTAGTATTGAGGCTGGCAAATTAACGGATTTAAATTCATCTTTCATGGATTATTGGAGTGTCAATGTTTTCTTCTTTGCCACTGTCATCTTTGCAATAGGCTGGCAATCTCATCATATAAAAATAAATTAATACAGAAACCACCCTTGTGGAAGAGCAAATGAATGCTTTGATGCGGACTTCCTACAAAAGGACCTGCTGCAATGGTGGCTCCATGCGGATCGAACTGAAGAAAAAGATGTTCGTGTAGTAAACCCTCTCCTACATTGTATACTTTTTGTTAAAATAGAAAACATGGTATTAACACGTGATAAATTTACGCACACGTAAAAAGAGGACAAAAGAAGGAGGAAAAAGGAAGCACGAAAAGGAAGGAGAAAAACGATAGGTAGATTGATAGACAGACAGACATACGGACGGACGGAAAGACTGACAGACAGACAGACGGACGGACGGACATGAATGAGAGAGAGAGAGAGAGAGAGAGAGAGAGAGAGAGAGAGAGAGAGAGAGAGAGAGAGAGAGAGACCGACCTTGTTAAACTGGCCACAAGAAATCAGAAGAAAAAAAACAACAAAATAATCAAAATACCAGAAACTACGAGAGATGAACATACATAATCGCCAACGCCCGTCAGCATGGGATCCTTGATGATGTTAATAAAATGATGTAACGAAAGGAAGCGTTTATGGATAACGCTAATGGATCGAACCGTGCTACCAGTGCAGACCATCTTATTTTCAACAGGTAAACCGCCAGCTAATACCGGAGTCTAACGCTGAGCAACCTCTTTGCTGATTTTGCAAACAAACTCCCACAGTTAAGTGTGTGTGTATGATATCACAACATGGAAGTCGCTTGGCTAAGCTGATCCGATCTCCCCAAACCATCTTTGCTTCTTGCCGCCTTTAAAGCTTAAAAATCACTTGGCTTGTTGCTTCTTACGATCAAGAATTATAAACAGTGTGCAAAATGAGATATCGTGCTTTTACTGAATTAGTTTTGTTACAAATGAATGAAGGAGATGTGGTTGGGTTGGGCGCAACATGGGGCGATTGGTGAGGTAGGTGGAAACATAAGTGTGAGTTCGCGCGGTTTGACTGTTAGCGAAAGAAGTTGCTGTTTTTGTTTGTCTGGGGGGATCAGACTATAGTGAGGCTAGCTAAACTGTGGGCCAGGCAGATTATGTTAATGGTCTACACAATAGGATAACAAAACAAACAAACAAACAGAAGAGTATATGCTATTCTTAAGCCGGCGATAATATCATAAGATGCTTACCGTTTTAAATTCCGATAAATAGTTTAAAATAGGACGCCAGGGAGGTTGTTAACCTTGACCTGCACAGAAAACGTGGAAGCAATTCCGAAACGATACAAAACATTGAAAACGATATGTAGACAAGGAAATCCGGAACATAGAAATCTTTATATAAATAGGGACGGACGAAGCAACGAAAACTATATATAAACACGGAGATATTCAACAATAGGAAGCTATTTTAATCAAGGAAATCAAAAGAAATCTTTAAACCAATCATAGAAAACTATATATATATATATATATATATATATATATATATATATATATATATATATATATATATATATATAATATATATATATATATATATATATATATATATATATATATATATATATATATATATATATATATATATATATATATAGCAGGGTTGGAATATTTAACAATTAATTTTATCAATTAATCTGTTCAATTAAAAAAATTGATTAATTGATAAAGCAAACTCTAATCGATTATTCCATTTTTAGCAATGTTTCTATTTTTTTTTTTTTGTCTTAAATGATAGAGCATTTGCTATGTTAGAGATTTGTGATATGGAATTTGACAAGTATGGTCAATTTTTTTTTCTTTCAAAACTGGTGGTTCCTAATGATGTCATACTCCCCCCCCCCCCCCCCCCTCCCCCATCATCTCCTGGGTAGTGAGATCGGATGTCTAGCCTTCTCGGATAAGGGCGAAAAAAAATTGAGGTCCCTTCTGCAAGTTGCGCACGTTAAAATCCCTCATTCATTCATAACCCTCCACTCCCAAAGGAGCATAGGCCTTCAACAAACACATGCCAAGTCCTCCTGTCACGTGCCATCATCTCAATTTCTTTCCATGTTCTCCTCATCATTTTCACCTCTGTTTCCAACTCTCTTCTCCATGTACTTCTTGGTCTTCCTCTGCCTCTCTTGCCCTGGGGGTTCCAGAACAAGGACTGCCTTGTAATGCTATCAACAGGCTTCCTCAGTGTGTGTCCTATCCATCGCCATCGTCTTCTTCTCATCTCTTGTTCCACTGGCACTTGTTCAGTTCTTGTCATCAGTTCCACATTGGTAACCTTGTCATACCATTTTAATCCCTCTATTCTACGCAAGCACCCATTTATGAAAGTCTGTAGCTTTTTGGTTGTTGTCTTTGTTGTTCTCCATGTCTCTGAGCCATACAATAGGACTGTAAAAATCCCTCGGCAGTTGGTAATTGTAAAGAGTAGGCCATACGGCCGCTGCCATGGTAAAATTTTACAATTAGGAAACCAACCCACCACCAAAATATTTCTAGAACGTGTGATTCCTCTAAACACACATTGGGATTCTCGCCGATGCTACGGAGTTCGTACACTGTGCTGAGATCCTCTTTGTACTAAACATAGAAAACTATATATAAAGAAGGAAATAGCAAACAAAGAAAACTATCTACAGCCAGATAGATAAAATCGTAATTAAAACAAAAAGTATTTTCATATACTAGGCAGTACGCAACATAGAAGACTATGTATAGAAAAAATTATATATTAACAAGAGATACTTAACAGAAAAGTACATATAAACGATGAGCCGAAAAGTAACGAAAGTGGCAAGATCTTAGCGGTAAACGGCGTCAAACGCCAAAACTATTTTCACTGAGAAACGTACGATAGCTTGACAATGACACATCAAGAAAATAATCAAACGTTACCAGAGTTAAGTCTGTTAATATGAACAATAACTCCGCCTAGGCAGGTCCCAAGCCCGGCTGAAAAAAAGGAGGAGGGCGTCGTGCATGGAGGCCGCAAGGAGGCAGTCCCTCCATCATGCAAAGGCACAACAGGCCAGTTACCTGTTTGCCTTAAAGCACGATTACAGGAAATGCAAGAGAGAAAACCGGACTGATTCTAACGGCGACGACAGCCGATAGGATAGTATGGCGCTCTCTCTTCCAAACCTCTACAGCTTACGGTAAAAGAGGAACGACTAAGTAAGTAAGTAATATGAGCAATTATGTTGCCTGCAAAATAAAGATTCGTAGTCCACTGAGCCGTTGATAGTTCATGCTAAAAACTGTCAGATATGATGTGTGTCTGTCTCGCTGTGTGTGTACACGCTTGCGTGCGTGCATATTTGTACGTGCGTCTGAGTCGGTGTACTTTTATTACGTCGGATAAGATAAACTTTTTTTTTTTTTTTAACATCACACCAGGTTGCCAACACAAAGGGCTATGTTTATTTTGACAAAGCCATTGTCTGCGAACTTAATCCTAAAATGCGCACCGGAAGAAACCGATGCTGAAAAATATGGAGTTTTTCTCTCACACAAACACATACACTTCGTAGTCAGAACAGTAACGCTTCTCTGCATGTATGTGTATGTGTGCCCATATGTGTTTACCTGCACATCTGTACGCATACACGTAAGTTTATCTGTTAAGTGCATATGTGTTTGCACGTTTGCGTCTGTGTGTGTGTACGTGTATCGACCGAGTGAGTGAATAGAAATATTCCAAACCGTTGAAATAAGCACTCCTGATGATTTACGCTAGTGGTCCTGTCACAGGAAGACATTTAAAAAAAAAAATAATGCCTCTGGCTCTCGAGATTGTATTCAAAGCAGCAAATTAGCTTAATGCAAGCTTTTCATGCTTTTGTTTGCCCCGAGAATAGAAAATGTGTGGCCGTGCTGAATATATAATACAACCAGAGAAGCTGAACCTGTGGCAGTTCCTGTCAATGTTAGGACATCTATAAGCCGCGATTGATAGAATAAGATGGATAGCAGTTCCTATCAATCTCAGGACGTCTATAAGCCACAATTGATATAATAATGTGGACAGTAGTTCATGTCAGTGTTAGGATGTCTATAAGCCCCGATTGATAGAACAAAGTGGACAGCAGATTGTGTCAAAGTTAGGACGTCTATAAGCCGCGATTGATAGAATAATGTGGACAGTAGTTCCTGTCAGTGTTAGAATGTCTATAATCCGCGATTGATAGAACAAAGTGGACAGCAGATTATGTAAATGTTAGGACGTCTATAAGTCGTGATTGATAGAATTTAGTGAACAGCAGTTTTTGTCAATGTTAGGATGTCTATAAGCCGCAATTGATAGAATAATGTGGATAGCAGTTCCTATCAACGTTAGGACGTCTATAAGCCGTGGAAAGCAGTTTCTATCAGTGTTAAAATGTCTAAAAACCGTGATTGATATAATAAGGTGGATAGCAGTTTCTGTCAGTGTTAAATAGTCTGATTGATATAATAAGATGGATATCAGTTTATGTCAGTGTTAAAAAGTCTATAAACCGCGATTGGTATAATAATGTGGATAGCAGTTTCTGTCAGTGTTAAAGAGTCTAAAAACCATGATTGATATAATAAGGTGGATAGCAGTTTCTGTCAGCGTTAAAAGCCGCGATTGATAGAATAAGATCTATAGCAGTTCCTGTCAGTGTTAGAAAGTCTAAAAGTCGCGATTGATATAATAAGGTGGAAAGCAGTTTCTGTCAGTGTTAAATAGTCTGATTGATATAATAAGATGGATAGCAGTTTCTGTCAGTGTTAAAAAGTCTAAAAGCCTTGATTGATAGAATAAGATCTATAGCAGTTCCTGTCAGTGTTAGAAAATCTAAAAGCCGCGATTGATATAATAAATTGGATAGCATTTTATGTCAGTGCTAGAAAGTCTAAAAGCCATGATTGATAGAATAAGGTATACAACAGTTTCTGCCAGTACTAGAAAGTCTAAAAGCCGTGATTGATAGATTGAAAGACCTTTAGCTGATGGCACGGGTCATAAGACTCGACGTAAGTTTGTTGGTGAAGCTGGAGGGTGATGATGTTATTAAAAGGCGAGGATCCCTTCCGACCACTACTCTCTGGGCCCCATTCGGTGCAGGGACATCCTGGTCCACCCGGAAAGCAATTACGCCACTACTCCTGTAAAAATGTTTGACTGTCTGGGTAAGCACCATTATCAAAGTGACACCCCGCCTAGCCCACTAGTTAAACTAGGGTTCTTATCACAAATTCTTCTAAGGTGGGCAGACCCGGTCACTAGACTTGTTTGCTAATTATGCAAGCTCCACTGGTTTCCCGTCGCCGTCGGCCAGAAGCCGGCGTGTTTGTCTAGTAAAACAAGAGCCAGCGAAAGCCCCAGTAATTAGCCTCTTTTGTAGGCTCGAGCGTTGGGAGTCGGTCTTATCAGAGCGAGTGTCCAGTCAAGAACGGGAACAGTCTTCGAGAGGGTCAGCAATGCTCGTTCTTTGGCCGGAGTGGTCTTGAATACACATTTCTGGAGTTCACGGCTGCGTGGGCAACCGTTGTTTTGCTTTGTTTTCCAGTAGGTCGGTACGTGGTTTCGTCTCACTGAGAATCCAGGTCACCGCCACATGGGGAGATCAAACAACTTAATGCTTGACCAAACCCGGACTAAAAGCCAATCTGTAATCGTTTTCAAGATGAGAACCTACCCGGTCACTTTACTTCTGTCGTCTCGCTATACATTTGCTTCCCAGTATGCTCTGTAAAAAGTGTTTCTTCCTCCTCTCTCTCTCTCTCTCTCTCTCTCTCTCTCTCTCTCTCTCTCTCTCTCTCTCTCTCTCTCTCTCTCTCTCTCTCTCTCTCTCTCTCTCTCTCTCTGATAGAACAAAGTGGACAGCGGATTATGTCAGTGTTAAAAAGTCTAAGAACCGTGATTGATATAATAAGATGGATAGCAGTTTCTGTCAGCGTTAAAAAGTCTAAAAGCCGTGATTGATAGAAAAAGATCTATAGCAGTTCCTGTCAGTGTTAGAAAGTCTAAAAGCCGCGATTGATGTAATAAATTGGATAGCAGTTTATGTCAGTGCTAGAAAGTCATGATTGATAGAATAAGGTATACAACAGTTTCTGTCAGTACTAGAAAGTCTAAAAGCCGTGATTGATAGATTGAAAGACCTTTAGCTAAAGGCACGGGTCATAAGACTCGACGTAAGTTTGTTGGTGAAGCTGGAGGGTGATGATGTTATTAAAAGGCGAGGGTCCCTTCCGACCACTACTATCTGGGCCCCATTCGGTGCAGGGGCATCCTGGTCCACCCGAAAAGTTTACCAATTAGCCAAAATTAAACATTTCCTGGATGAGGAGGTGTCACAACGTTACCCCTGTGAGGGTAACCAAAGAGAGTTATCTGTGAGGTGCCGGCTTTGTCAATGGCTCAGATTCGCCTGGCACCCGGTTGAAGATGAGCAGCAGGAGTGGAGAAGGTGAATATAAGACTTTGGGATGAGTTCCCAGCCTATAGCCCCAGTGATTCTGGATCTCGTGACATATACCTCCTACCACTCTATCTCCCTCTCTATATTATAATACTAACGAGCCCCCACTCCCCTATTACACTGAGTGAACAGAAGAGAAAGAGAAGAAGAACAGTATGTCTCTTTCGCACACTTTCGTTCCTCCTCTATATATGTAATAACGTGTGTGGGTAATGTAACCACAACTACAACGTTTATTAAAATACTGAAATATAACAACATTCAGTTACAACAATACAAATGTAATAAGAACTAACCTAACTATGCCTGGAAAAGAAGATAATAGTTAGGCAAAAAATACACTCACTAAACTTAAGTCTACACGATGTGATGATGATGATGAATTTAAGTAACTCCTAAATACTAACAAAAAGGATATCTTGTGTTTCTTGGTCTCTCGCTAACTGTCAATAAACTCTGGTTGTTTGTACACAATGGACAAGTCTTTGTCTGCCTACAATAACACTGGACGGTTCACTTAGTTTCGTCGGGTGTCCACGGCTTGTTCTTTTGTCCTTCACAATGCGAGTGTTGACATTGTCCCGAGCGTCCATGGTGTCTTGTTCATGTGTGGTGTTGAACGCAATGTTAGGCGGGTGAGACTTCGTCTGATATGCAGATGTCCTTGCGTTGTGCTGATAGTCTGCTCATGTGGTGGTGATGATGGAAATATGTTGTATATTCGTATTTGTTGGTGCATCAATTGTACAGGGAGAATCTGTCCATTACTGCATGTAATTTAGGATCTCGATAAATTTGGTAGGCATATGGTTTACAAAATCGTTCCGTCGGCTCTTGTCACGTCCGCTCAAGATTTCTCAAAGGCACTTGTTGTAAAAAATCATCCGTTGGCGACTGCCACTTCAGATCATTAAATTTCTCAAAGGCACTTGTTGTAAAAATCATCCGTTGGCGACTGCCACTTCAGATCATTAAATTTCACGTGGACAGCTATTAGAAATGCAGCAATCCTTCTGGGTATTTTCTGCTTTCTTTTTGGGTGGGTAGTCGATGATAGAAAGACCCTTCACCGCCTAGTAAATTCCTTTCTGACCCCCGTGGAGTATTGGTAGGTTGTTGCCGTTAATTACGTGTGAGATGCGTGTCGTCGCAGTATCTCGGTCGGCCCTACTCTAAAGCTTGTCCCGTAATTTAACGCCCGCAACGTAGTAGACAAAGGCTGAGGTATCTCAAAGGTCCCCGGTCTCTACCACTGCGATGGATAAAAGGATAATCCCGTATAAATACCCCGTAACCTATGCTCCGCATGCGGTGTGTTTGTGTCTGTGAAATCTTATCCTTATAATGAATGACTGTGCGGTGTTTACTGTACGGTTAACAGGTAATGTAAGAGACAAAATAAACGTGTCTTGTATTTACTTCATTATAATTAATGAAACTGTGCGATCTTATAAGTATAATAATTCTTTGCATGGTGTTTATTGCAATCTGTACTTATGAGTATGCGATATAATATTATAATAAACGTGACTGGTATTTACAGTGTTATATTTATTTATATATATGGGAAATATGTATATATAATCTGACTGAGGTTAAGATATAATGATATAAGGTACAAATCTATATTACACTAACCTTGATGTCCATATCATGAATTTCACTGACACTTGGCCTGAATCTTCCTCGTGAAATATGGAACCAGTATATGCGGGCGGAATGATTTTTCATACCATTGCCCGAACGATAGATTTCGTTCAGTATATACTGTCTGAATCGCCTAGGGCTATTTTTTTCGGGTCGCTTCTTGGGTCATGTGAAAATTCGTTTGTTTTCCTTTCGTCAGACATTCAGTCCTCATTCCTGGGTACATTTCCTGTAATATTTTTCTATTATCGTTTCCTTGTTGTTCCTCTCCCAGACAAACTGTCTGTGTGCGTCCTTTGGGGCACGTACAGTGTTGTTCTTCTCGTTATAATTTCGTATTCATACTGCTTTCATGTTGTCCTTGTGCAGACTTTAAGTCTCCCTTAGTCACAACAATACTTGGTTAACACTGGCCCTGTGTAAACATATCCGCAACTTAGTATCAATTATTCCGATAGTCTGTTGGTGCAATGTCCGCGTGTTGTGAAACCATTTCAGGTGAATGATGTTGCGTGTTGTCTCAGTGTTCTGTAAACATTTCTTGTAAAATTAGTGGGTTTCCCACGACTGTCTGGTATGCACACAATGGGTATAGAAACGAAATACAAACTCATTCGTCTCTCGCGACATAGCTTTCCCTCAACAAGTTCGAGCATGGGAGAACTATTGCGAATTAGGGGGTATTTCGCTTTCCTTATTGCCCCCTATTAGTATCTTCTCACTATCTTTGGTCTCCTTCTCTTCCTGGTTCAACCCTTCGTTCTCCTCGTTCAAATCATTCTTCTCGCAATCTTCCTCAGTTGCTTCTCCTGCATCAGCTATAAAGAGCTGCTCCCTTTCCTGTTTTCAATATCGTGACCGTAGTCAAGAGTTGTCGCCCCTGCTCGACTACGTTCGTAGAGTGGGTTGTGATTTTCTGCACACCTGCAGATGACTGTCTAGCCGCATTGGGCTGCAGTGCTGAGTTCGGATTTCCTTTATTCAAATGCTTTGTGGCTGCTCGTGTCCTGAAGTTGGCCGCTTCAGTTATGTGTCTGGCTAAGTATCTCTTTAGCAGAATAATATTATATATTTCCAGCTGATTCTCCATTGGAATCTTATAATTGGTTCGAGATGCCTTCTCGACCACTGTGTATGGCCCGTGCCATCCAATCTGTAACCTGTTCTGTTTGCTATGCATAAACAGTAAAACATATGCTATCTCTAGCTCACACTTAGGACCAGTCGTATTATATTCTCCGTCATGTTGACGCCTCCTCTTCTTCATACGTAGTCTGTTTCCCTTAACAGTGGCTTCCTCACTTTTCCCATGATTTGATGCCCCTCTCTGGCATTCAGGACCTGATCTGATAAATTGATCCATGTCCCTTGCGATTCCCTGCCAATAATAATGGTGGGTGATTCTTTGCGTAGTGATGTATTGTCTGACCTGACCACTAGATTCACTAGCATGTCCCATACCTAAGATATAAAATCTATATCGTGCTGGTACTACCAGTTGCTTATACTCATATCCGCGCTTTCCTACTTTCCTAAGGAGTTGTCCTTGCTGTTTAAAGCAGTCTCCTGGTTGCGATGGATTGTCTCCCTTCAGTCTCTTCTTAAAACAAGGTTCTACCGCTTTGTCGTTGTTGTGAGCTTGTCTCAGCTCTTGCGGATGGAAGTCAACCTCGTCTCCTTGTCTCTTCTCCTTCGCTTGGTCACTTGTCTGCACTGCAGCTGTGACTCTTGATTGACGAGTGTCTCCTAAACTCACATATTTGTAGCCTATAATGACTTCATATGTATGATCATTTAAAACTGCCGTTCGTAGTTCTCCCTTTACATATCTGCCTTCAATGGGAGTCCGGGCGATAGCCGCCATCAATGGAGGATCGCCGTTACCTGTGAACTGAATTTCCACAGTTCCATCACTCAATTGTTCTGGTCTAACCAGTCTAGAACTGAGTTTCGAATCGAATTCCAGCCTGGAATCGAATACCTCTTCCGCTCTTTCTCTATTGACAACGTTGCGTTCCGAGGGAATCCGGGCGCTAGTTGCCGTCCCTGAAAGATCACTTTTCTTTCTCCACCCTTTTGCCTTAGCATCCTGGTAACCTTCTTTGCCAGGTTTAAACCTCTTCTTTCTCTTGAGTGGTCCATTCTTACTGACACTAACTCTCAGTGTGTCTGTCTTCGCTCTGTCGAAATAAAAAATGTCTCCCCACTTCTTTCTCTTGAGTGACCCACTCCTACTGACATCAAATCTCTTTGTTTCTTTCTTCGATCTCTTGAAATAAAAAAAAAAAAAAAAGTGTTTCCCCACTTCTTTCCTCTGCTAAACAATCTTTGAATCCGCCGACGGATCAAAGTTGGCCATTGTTTGTCCTTATTACGTATCTTGTGTATCTTGCCCGTGGAATGGTCATAAATCAAGATACGGTGCAACCCATCTGTCCTTTTGTATCGGGTAGTGTGTGTTGTTAATTTCGCGCGTCGGCGCTGTGCCTTGCCTAAAGCGCGTACACACCAAGCTGTTTCCTTTTGTGTCGCCTGGTGTCTTTCCTTCTGTCTATCCGCTTAGTTTTTGTCTCGCCTACTTATAGAATCGGAGTCCCGTGGGTGTTTAGCTGTTGTATCCCCGCCTGCTCTACCACACTGTTTTCCTCGTGATCCTCTTCTACCTCCTTTTGAAGAGAGTCGAGGGGTGTCTCCGTGTCCGTCGTCCACCCTGTCCCGATAATCGTATGTGTTGTTATACCTTCTAAAGGCACACATTTCTCTCCGTAAGTTTTAAAAGTGGTAGGATCTGACTTTTCCTCGTCCTGGGTAAAGGCAGACTTAGGCGATGTGGGCAACTGTCTATTTCCGTGGATAATAGCGAATGCCCGTTCCTGTCCGGTCGCTTCTTTCCACGTAGAAGGGCCGGTGGAGTAAGGTAATAATTGTTCTCCTGATGTCAGGAGACAAGTGCCTGTTTTCTTCTTCCCTGTGATGCCAGGTGAAATTGTTTTATTCGAAGTCCCCTTGCAAGATCCATCGAAGGTACCGCTCGCAATTAGAGTGGGTTCTTCTGTGCCTTTTAATAACTTTCCGTTATCTCTGCAGCGGTGTCTGGAATCCATTGAATTAACTACCGCCGGGTGTGATTTTTCCCCCTCTTTTCTCCGGGACTCTTTGTCCTTCATTGTTCGGGTTTCTATATACGCCATGCGATGGAGAGGAGGGCGGTTTCGGCACTCGCTGGTGTAGTGATTTTTCCTGCGACAATACCGGCACCATTTATCCCCTTGCCTCTGGTTCTGAGAAAGGATTTGTGTTGAGTTTCCTTTCTATGTGGATTGCAAAGCAAGTTGTCTTTCTTCCCCTGATACCGGCCAACTGGGCCCTTCTCATAATCAGTTTTTCCTGCGGATTTCTTTGCATATGAAGTAATGCAATGCGAAGATGGTGTGTCTTCTAGGCGATATGTTAGCTCATCTGTCACTTCATGGGCCGCAATACATATTTCCGGTTCAAGTCTTTTGGGTTTTTCATATGTTTCACACAACCTCTTCATCCGAAGCGCGTGCTCTCTCTCTTCCGTATTTCTCACTAACTCTGCCTTGAATCTCCTATACTCGGCCTCTCTCTCTCTCTCTCAGCTTCTAATTTCTTGGCTTCTCTCTCCTCCTTCTCCGCTGCTAATGTCAATCTTCTTTGCTCTACTTCTGCTGCCATTTGCTCTTTTCTCTCTTGCTCTGCAATTTTATCTTTCTCTCTCTCTGCTCTGCAATTTTATCTGCTTTTCTCTCTTCAGCTGCCATGTGCCACTTTAAAGCTTTTCTCTTTTCCACATATTCAATAAACATATTCTAATAAGTTCCTTTTTCTAGTTTTAAACTAGTTGCTTCCTGGATAAGCGCAGCGCGAATTTGCGTCCAATCTGCCATGATCAAGACAGATTTCAATCTGCCTATTGCTACTCAAATTTATGTGAGAGAAATTTAGAGCGAAAAATAAAATCGTGACTTTGCCCCAAGGGAGAAACAACAACCAAATTTCCTGAATACTTCCCTATAACCTTTACACCCGTGCAGATAAATGACAATATTTAAAAAAATCCTGACCATAAAAAGTCTGACCCTAAACAGTCTGCCTACCAAGAAAACACTGCCAAAATGTATCGTCTCGGTGGCTTAGCGCTATTGTTCACTTGTGAACAAAAGAACTATACAACGTCGGTTCGCTCGTTTCGATGCGTTCGACTTCACCAATGCCTTTTGTTAAAAGACCCACGTGGTACTATACATGTACCAAAAATCCAGGTAAATTTATAATGATGACAACAAATCAATAGAGGTAACTAGATGCAGTAATAAAGTGCATATAAATTAATACGGTGTAATCTTCTAACATATGTCAATGTCTTACTTAATATACTATGAATATCTAATCTAATCTAATCTTAATATCTAATATGAATATCTAGTTATCTAATACTCTATTCTGTGTTCTTTCCCTCTACCTAAGTAGAATAAGGAACAGTATAGAAGACAGTGAATAGGTTTATACAAAATTTGCAAAAAAGAATTATTTAATGTTTTAGTCTAGGGCAAGTCCCAAGGTATATTCCGGACTGCAGCCCACAATTATGTCACAACGTTACCCCTGTGAGGGTAACCAAAGAGAGTTATCTGTGAGGTGCCGGCTTTGTCAATGGCTCAGATTCGCCTGGCACCCGGTTGAAGATGAGCAGCAGGAGTGGAGAAGGTGAATATAAGACTTTGGGATGAGTTCCCAGCATATAGCCCCAGTGATTCTGGATCTCGTGACATATACCTCCTACCACTCTATCTCCCTCTCTATATTATAATACTAACGAGCCCCCCCACTCCCCTATTACACTGAGTGAACAGAAGAGAAAGAGAAGAAGAACAGTATGTCTCTTTCGCACACTTTCGTTCCTTCTCTATATATGTAATAACGTGTGTGGGTAATGTAACCACAACTACAACGTTTATTAAAATACTGAAATATAACAACATTCAGTTACAACAATACAAATGTAATAAGAACTAACCTAACTATGCCTGGAAAAGAAGATAATAGTTAGGCAAAAAATACACTCACTAAACTTAAGTCTACACGATGTGATGATGATGATGAATTTAAGTAACTCCTAAATACTAACAAAAAGGATATCTTGTGTTTCTTGGTCTCTCGCTAACTGTCAATAAACTCTGGTTGTTTGTACACAATGGACAAGTCTTTGTCTGCCTACAATAACACTGGACGGTTCACTTGGTTTCGTCGGGTGTCCACGGCTTGTTCTTTTGTCCTTCACAATGCGAGTGTTGACATTGTCCCGAGCGTCCACGGTGTCTTGTTCATGTGTGGTGTTGAACGCAATGTTAGGCGGGTGAGACTTCGTCTGATATGCAGATGTCCTTGCGTTGTGCTGATAGTCTGCTCATGTGGTGGTGATGATGGAAATATGTTGTATATTCGTATTTGTTGGTGCATCAATTGTACAGGGAGAATCTGTCCATTACTGCATGTAATTTAGGATCTCGATAAATTTGGTAGGCATATGGTTTACAAAATCGTTCCGTCGGCTCTTGTCACGTCCGCTCAAGATTTCTCAAAGGCACTTGTTGTAAAAAATCATCCGTTGGCGACTGCCACTTCAGATCATTAAATTTCTCAAAGGCACTTGTTGTAAAAAATCATCCGTTGGCGACTGCCACTTCAGATCATTAAATTTCACGTGGACAGCTATTAGAAATGCAGCAATCCTTCTGGGTATTTTCTGCTTTCTTTTTGGGTGGGTAGTCGATGATAGAAAGACCCTTCACCGCCTGGTAAATTCCTTTCTGACCCCCGTGGAGTATTGGTAGGTTGTTGCCGTTAATTACGTGTGAGATGCGTGTCGTCGCAGTATCTCGGTCGGCCCTACTCTAAAGCTTGTCCCGTAATTTAACGCCCGCAAACGTAGTAGACAAAGGCTGAGTTATCTCAAAGGTCCCCGGTCTCTACCACTGCGATGGATAAAAAGATAATCCCGTATAAATACCCCGTAACCTATGCTCCGCATGCGGTGTGTTTGTGTCTGTGAAATCTTATCCTTATAATGAATGACTGTGCGGTGTTTACTGTACGGTTAACAGGTAATGTAAGAGACAAAATAAACGTGTCTTGTATTTACTTCATTATAATTAATGAAACTGTGCGATCTTATAAGTATAATAATTCTTTGCATGGTGTTTATTGCAATCTGTACTTATGAGTATGCGATATAATATTATAATAAACGTGACTGGTATTTACAGTGTTATATTTATTTATATATATGGGAAATATGTATATATAATCTGACTGAGGTTAAGATATAATGATATAAGGTACAAATCTATATTACACTAACCTTGATGTCCATATCATGAATTTCACTGACACTTGGCCTGAATCTTCCTCGTGAAATATGGAACCAGTATATGCGGGCGGAATGATTTTTCATACCATTGCCCGAACGATAGATTTCGTTCAGTATATACTGTCTGAATCGCCTAGGGCTATTTTTTCGGTCGCTTCTTGGGTCATGTGAAAATTCGTTTGTTTTCCTTTCGTCAGACATTCAGTCCTCATTCCTGGGTACATTTCCTGTAATATTTTTCTATTATCGTTTCCTTGTTGTTCCTCTCCCAGACAAACTGTCTGTGTGCGTCCTTTGGGGCACGTACAGTGTTGTTCTTCTCGTTATAATTTCGTATTCATACTGCTTTCATGTTGTCCTTGTGCAGACTTTAAGTCTCCCTTAGTCACAACAATACTTGGTTAACACTGGCCCTGTGTAAACATATCCGCAACTTAGTATCAATTATTCCGATAGTCTGTTGGTGCAATGTCCGCGTGTTGTGAAACCATTTCAGGTGAATGATGTTGCGTGTTGTCTCAGTGTTCTGTAAACATTTCTTGTAAAATTAGTGGGTTTCCCACGACTGTCTGATATGCACACAATGGGTATAGAAACGAAATACAAACTCATTCGTCTCTCGCGACAGGAGGCAAGGAAAATGTTCAACATATATCTCATATACAAACGCATCTAGACTATTGTTCCACAATCTGGGATGGTTGTTCTGTCTCCAACACAAAAAGGCTCCATTCGCTTCAAAAACGCGCAATGCTCCTGGTTGCTGATAAACACCAATCACATTGTATAGATTTATATAATTATCTTCAAATATTACCCCCCAGGAAGCGCTTCCTATTTAACAAAGGGAAATTTATTCACAAAATCCTGTCACAGAATGCTCCAAAGTATCTTTGGCCGCTTTTAAAATATAATGAAAGACGTAGTCAGCGTTTAAACAAATTACAGGTACCCAAGCCCAGGTTAGACCTACTTAAGACTAGTTTGACTTACTCAGCTGCTCATCTTTGGAATAATCTTCCCAATGACCTGAAAAACACGCAGTCTTTACTCATACAATCGTATACTGTTCAAATACTTTATGAGTGCTGATTATATGCCACCCTAACTGATTGTGTTGTACTTTTATCTAATATACTGTATGCAGGCTCTGATAATCTAGTTTTCATAACAATATACTTATTCTTAATTTTGTGATCAGGTACTGTTGATGTATGCTGTTATACTACCTTGTAATGTTGTATTGCCCTTAAAATAATACTTAAAGTACGCTGGAGAATGTTTGAGTAACAGTAACAAAAGATGAGCAAGAGGAAGGAAGAATGCGAGAGGGGACTGTGCCCGATTTTCAACCCTTGGCAAATTAATTGCTTTCGTAAATGTCCATCTAACTATCTACCTAGTCTGATTCTGGTCTTGAGTTTGGGACGCAAAGACAGCGAGGACAGTAACTGTTTACCCCACCTCATCTTGATGAACCTATCATTGCTTTCATTGCAGCAGTATCTGCTATGAGACTCAAAGCTGCTCACCTCTCGTAAAGTAGTTCGCGCGCACTGGAAAAAACACCGAGTCCCTGAGTCATTCAGTAGCAGACCGTTTGAATATTTCACGAGTTCTTACAACACACCTCTGAATATGTCTCAAATCACTAATTTACTGTATGAGGAATTCGATTTTTATCAGTCTTGTTGTTTGTTTGTTTGTTTGTTGTTGTCACGTGGGTTTTGATCATTAAATTGCCTACATCTTCTTCCTATTCTCTCACCCGCATCCTTTTATTTTATTATCTTTCCGTACTTGTTTTTCCTGTATTTTTTTCGCATCACTCGTTGCGAAAAATATATTTCTTTCCCATCATCGTTTTTCTTTCTCATACTGACTAGTAACCTTATTGCATCAGATGTCAGTCGCGCAGATAGCTGTGAATATACGGTTCTCGCCAGACATACGTCTGCAGTTTCCCCGGTCAGAGCGGCATGAAAATATAATTAATAGTAGGTAAGCTTGACAGCTGTATAGGCGTGATGGACAATAGTGCACACGGACGTGTGATAGTGGTGCGCAAGAGAGATAGGCAGAAGGCACAGGCTGAGTCAGTGAGTTCTTCACTAAGAAAACCACACACACAGCTCTTCTTGTTTTCTCTGGCGACAATATTACTCTTTTGCACACACTGTGTCACTCACAAATAGTAGGGTAAAGAAGTAAAGTTAGATTGAGGATTTGGTAGTCTGAACTGAACGAACAATCCTATCGAGGTTAACTCAATTTATTTCAATTTAGAAATGTAAATAAATCAATAAGGATTTTACAGCACATAATAATAAAGATTATCACGAGAAAACAAACTCACAACAATTTTGATGATTTTAAAGAAGAAAAAAATTATTACACCAATAGTGAAAACAAGGATTAAGAATGAATTGTATTAGTAAAGTTCCCGGCAGGCCTGATAGGCTTTTGCTGGAAAATAGGTGAAATACTGTTTGTGTGTAAATGAATGTTTGTTCCTTTGTTCCTTTGGTGTGAATGTTGGAAACAACTTATATCCTGGGGTTCTCTTGGGAAAATATATCGTAATCCAATGCTTGAAATTAACTTCACTGTTCGAATAAGGTATCCACAAAGGGGCACATAATCTGAACCCGATGGTATAAATCCAAGATTGGGGTAACGACTTCACTGTTCGAATAAGGTATCCACAACGTGCACAGAATCTGAACACGATTTTATAAATCCAAGAAAGGTGTAACGTATCCACAGTTGATGCGATATCCACAGATAACGAATTTGCTTCCAAAGGTGGGATGAAGGGTTAAAATGGGTGGAGTATGGTAGGGTGATGGTTGTTAAGGGTAATATCTGGTGTTGAGAATCGTTGCAATAATTGCAGTAATTGAAGTAATTGAAATGATTGAAATGATTGAAATAATTGAAGGGAATTATTGTGACTGGTGGACGAGGACTATATGGCCACTGGCCAAAGGTAACCTCTTTTCAGCAATACGAGACAAGACTTGCACTGCGTAAATCTGTTAGACAAAACAAAAATACATGTGTAACTACTCTTCTGCTGCAACATGCAGATTACAACAGAAACAATTTAAGCAGTGTCCAGCGTCGGCATGTTGATATCCATGCATGCGTCTCATTCCTAAAATAGGTCAGTCCATTCTTAAACATTCCTGTCTGCTGTGAATGAATTAGCTGCCAGTCCAGATACATACACAATAACAAGACTTGCTTCCTCCCCTGTCAGACAAAGTTACATGAGGGTCCGCTAGAGAATCCTTCTTTGCTTTCCACCGTTCATTCCTTCCAGCATTCATAATAATATGCTCATACATTAATGTTACAAACATTGAAAAGTAAAATGATCATTGAAATTATGAATGATACAAACATTGTAACATAACATCGCTTTAAAATACAAGCAGTGAAAATAAATGAATTTTCGTAAGCATTTATGATACATACATGATAAAGGAAACCCGTTTATATAATACACTTAGACTTTCACCATGATAGTAATATATTTCATTAGACTTTCACCATGATAATAATATATTTCATATCTATATATTTGAGCTAATTTCCTATATACTGGAAAAGCGAATACATACCCGCTCCGGAATTTTAGTCTGTTAAGTTAAACTAGAGGGCACTATGTGTGTTTAACTCAAGTCTCCCTATGCATAGTTTTTTTTACTTTACAAGGCTAAGACTGCGTCTCTCTCTTACAGTATGCTATCACCAAGTGAAGTCTAAACTAGTTTCTTAAAGACAGAAAGAAAGAAAGAATTATTTTCGATTTACCCGCTACATTTTAAACGTTCCCACGATAGCAAAAGTCTCGCTGCAAATTAGTTTGCATATAGAATGTCACTAGTACGTGCTGTGGTTCCGAGCTCAGAAGTATTAACAATGAGGAAGAAGACAGGCCATAAATTTCTAGACAGACGAGTCTGGAAATTCCTAACGAACGTGAACGCTGGTTGACCGTATCTTCACCTGGGTTAAGGTGGGGAAAAGGCAAGTGCGTGAGAAACATTTTTTTCGGAAACTTAGGATATACAGAAAATAAAGCAATATGCAGGATGGACAGAAAATTTCAAATAGACAAATTATCTTCACTCTGCGACAGATACCCCGAACTTAAGTTAGTTGCCCAACTAAATCAGAGAGAGATGATAATTTGGCTAGTGTGTATCATTCCCGGTGTCGTCCATTAGTTCCTTCTCTGTACTTCTTCCGAGGTTTCCTCAGATTGTTTCTTATCTGCTGGCGTTAGAAGATTATTTTCTCCACAACTAGCGAGTTCCTCTACTGAATGTCTGCTTAAAAAATCGGCTCCTACATTTTCAGGACCTGGGATGTACTCGACCCTGAAAGAATAGACACTTAGCAAAATAGCCCATCGCATTACTTTTGCATTTTGGTTTTTGCAAGCTGCTAGAAACGTGAGGGGTGCGTGATCCGTTTGCACGACAAATGAGACTCCATAAAAAAAATTCGTGGTGCCTTTTTACTCCCGCCACTAGAGCCAAGCATTCTTTTTCAATGGTTGAATAGTTGCGTTCTGCAGCGTTCAATTTTCGGCTAGCATAGGCCACGGGAAAAAGCATTTCCGGGTAGTTTTCATCAGCTTGAAGCAACGTTGATCCTATTCCAAGATTACTGGCATCTACTCTTAGCACAAAGGTCTTTGTGAGGTCTGGGAGGCGTAATATGGGCTTCGTCGTCAGCTTTTCTTTGAGTGTGGTGTAGGCGCTCTCACATTGAGCCGTCCATGTTACCTTTTCAGGTTGACCTTTCTTTGTGAGGTCAGTCAACGGTGCAGTCAAACTATTAAAGTTCTCAATGAACCGTTGATAATAACCACAGAGTGACAAAAACGACCTAGTGTCCTTTTTCGTTATGGGTCGCTTTGCATTTCGGATTTTTTCAACGTTTTTCTCTACTGGCCACAAGCAACCATGAGTTATCGTATGTCCTAAAAATTCAAGTTCTCTGAATCCAATCAGACACTTGCTTGGGCGTGCTGTTAAACCAGTTTCCTTGAGCCGCCTGAGGAGCAGGGCTAACGCTTCTTCATGTTCTTCAAATGTAGCCGTTGCGATAAGAATATCATCCATAAAATTATGAATGGTGTTGCTTTGTAAAGGGTGTAACAGTTTTCTCATCATCCGGGTAAAAGCTCCAGGTGCATTATGTAATCCAAAAGGCATTACATTGAACGTGTAATGTCCGTCACTGGTACTAAAGGCGAGCAATGGTCTAATCTCTTCCTTTACCGGAATTTGGTAATAGCCTTTACTAAGGTCTATTTTAGAGAAAATGGTTGCTCTGCTCAGCTTTGTAAAGAGTTCATTAGGGCTCGGTAATGGTTCTGGTTGGAACTCTGTTACAGTGTTGAGTAACCTATAATCGATGCATAACCGAGTTTCCCCGTTGGGTTTCTGTAGAAGCACTACACTCGAACTGTATGGGGATGTCGATTCAGAGATTATGTTATCTTGCAGTAGCTTGTCAATCTCTTCTCGTAAAGCGTTGGCTTTAGCGTATGGGACTGGGTAAATCTTAGTCCTGACAGGCTTAGGATCTAATACTTTTATATCAAACTCCAAGAGGTTGGTTAGTCCCGGTTTATCGGTGAGCACTTCTGAATATTCGGCTAACAGTTGTTTGACATTATGCTGTTGCAATTCAGTTAATGTTTCACAAAGCTTCACATCCGTGTGTGATTCTTCCTGTTTTAGCGGGTATTCAGCATATTCGTGGGGGTCATTATCCGCTTCCATTGCAACCGCTAAGGCCAGGAGATGTGCTTGAGGAGCAGCGAGGCGTTCCATGTACTTTTTAAGTAAGTTAACATGATAAATCTTTTCCTTCCCTCGTATGGAGATTTTGTAGTTTGTTCGAGAGATTTTCTCGAGTACTTCAAATGGTCCCTGCCATCCTATCTGAAGTTTGTTATTCCCTGTTGGGAGTAACAGCAGTACTTTCTCTCCAGGTTGTAGTACTCTTTCCTTCGCAGTCTTATTGTACCGTTTTGCATGCTTGGCACGAGCTTGTCGGAGGTTAGTGTTGGCTAATTCCCAACCTATCTTTAACCTTTCCTTCAGTTCTTGCACATATTTTGATGCAGATACAATAGATTCGTCTGCTTTCTGGTCTGTTAAAGACCTAAGCAATGCTTCCAGGGGTCCCTTTATTGGCCGTCCAAATAATAATGTTGCAGGAGGTAGACCAGTGGAGGCATGCGGCACTTCCCTATAGGCAAATAAGGCAGCCGGCAAGAATAAGGCCCAGTTTTCGGGTCTTTCTTGTGCTAATTTTCGCAGCATGGTGATGAGGGTCCCGTTATATCTCTCTACCTGTCCGTTTGCTTGTGGATTATAGGGTGAGGTGTGGATATGCTGAGTACGGAAGATCTTAAAGACTTCTTCCATCAGATGTCCTCTAAACTGCGATCCATTATCAGTGAGTATTTGCTGTGGAAATCCGAGCCTTGTGAAAATACTCACGAGCGCTTCTGCGACATGCACAGAATCAGAAGAAGGGAGCGCCACTGCTTCTGACCACATAGTACAAGTGTCGACTAGAGTCAAAATACAACAATTTCTCCGCTTTGTTCTTAAGAGTGGGCCTACTATATCTACAGCTACTCTTTCGAAAGGCGTACCGACAATAGGCATTTCCCCCAATGGAGCAGGGGGTGTCCAGTGCCTTGGTGCCACCCTTTGGCACTGCGCACAGGATTTCACAAATCGTATGATGTCCCCGTTCATCCCAGGCCAGTAATAGTGCGCTGCTATTCTTTGCATGGTAGCATTTTGTCCCATGTGGCCGCTAAAAGGAAGAGCGTGTCCCATCTCTAAAATTTGTGACCTATAAGTAGTTGGAACAACCAACTGGCTATGTTCTTGTCCAGTGTTGCCCGACCTACGGTATAGTAATCCCGATTTTGAATAAAAGTTTCCCTTTTTCAGCGGGTTACTGGCAAGTGGCAGTTTCTTAAAACATGGTCCCAGTGTTGGATCCTTGTGTTGAGCATCCTTTAATTCCCGTGGTAGCAGGTTTGTCACTGGTCCTGGTTCCTGTTCTGTCCTCGCCTGACCTCTTGTAGTTACTGCTGCAGCTATCAGAGGTTTTCTTGGTTCCCCCAAGAACACATAGCGACATCCAAGAATTACGTCGTAGATTGGATTCTCCATAATGGCAGCTCGAATCCATCCTTTAACAAATTTTGAATCAATATAAACGTTTGCTATTTTCAATGTCATAGGAGTGTCTCCTTTCACGGCTCCACACAGATCTACTGTCTCCGAGGTTATCTGCTCAGGTGTGACCAAATGTGAAGCGATTATACAGTCAAACTGTAATCCTGTGTCATAAAGACAGTGCACACATTTCCCGTTTGCGATAATTTGATCCGTTACAGAATTCCGTTCTGGTTTACCATATTTTGTTCTGTCTTGACGCTGTTCTGGTGCGTCTCCTTGTAAACACGCCGCCAAGTGCGGGCTGGGCCGATTTCTACATTCTTTTGTATTGTGCGAGGTCTGCTTACAATGATGGCAATATTTCCTCTCCCTCCTTACGAAGTAAGGGGGGTTTTCCTGTGCATTTTTCGTGTTTGAGTTAGTTGACCGGTCTCTGCGTGTATCTTGCGTTGGAGCGTTTACCTGTGATCGCTGATTTTGGGTGGGCTGGGTGATTGGTTTAGGTTGAAGTTCAGCAGGTTTCCGTTTGAAGGTTTGAGTCTCTGCTATAGCATTTTGAAACCTTTCTGCTAACGTAAGGATTGGTTCGAGTCGGTCTGCGCCGTGCTCTACTAGGAACTTTCTCATCTCTGGTGACATTGTTTCCTTGATTTGCTCTACCATGAAGAGTTCATGTAATCCTTCGTAAGTCTTAGGAAATGTTCCCAAATCGCGCCACTTTTCAAGATATGATTCAATCCTAGCAGCAAATTGGCCAAATGTTTCTCCTCCTTCTTTGTGAGATCGGCGAAAACGCTTTCGGTAATTGTCGGCTGTAAGCTGAAAACGCCGTAACAGTGCTTGCTTGAGAGCGTCATAATCATTCTGTTCTGCTGGGGTTAATTTTGTAAAAACTTCGTAAGCCGTCCCTCTTAATCCTTGAGAAAGTTTAAGATTCCACATGCTTTTGGGCAGGCCATACGATGAAGCAGTTCGCTCATATCTATCCAGGAACAGATCAATTTGTTCATTTCGCTCGCAAAATTTTTCCATTGGGAAAGTCATTGCAGGTGAGTTGAGTGCTAGATCAGCAGAGGCGTTGTCAGGTGATGAAGCGTTAGTGGGAGAAGCGGGACGATTTTGAACCTCTAGTTCTTTGAGCCGGAACTCATGAGTCCGTATCCTTTCGTTTTCTTCTCTTTGTTTTTCTATTTCGGCCTCTATGAATGCATTACCTTCTTCTTCACTCATTCCAACCTCTTTAGTGTATTTTAAAAGACCCATCCTTAGTTTTAGTAAATCAGTCATTTTCTATATTTCTGTGCAGGTTGTTACACTCTCTCAGTATGTTACACTAGTTTCTGGGTATTACTAATATTTCTATGAAGTATTGTAATACAACAAACCAATACAACTAACTGATAATCAATTTACTAAGCCCCAGGGAGTACTATTAATTCTATGAAGTAATGTAGCTCATTAATGGAAGTTTAGTATAATTGGATTTTTTGACAATTCCTTATTTCTGCTGAATTAAGGTCTCATCACTTGAGTAATACTCAAGTATAAACAATTCCCTTCAATATCTCACACACATACACACTCTACTGCCTGTTAAATGTACCACTTAATTACCTTAGTTAACTATTTAACGTAATTATATAACCCTGAATTAAATTAGTGACAGCAACGTTCTGTTACTTTAAAATTATAATTGTTCTGTTCAGATACTACCAGAAGTGTCGTTGTCTAGGGCGTTATAAAATTATAGTCCACAGTATAGACTAATAGTTCAAGATTCCTTACAGTTTCTGCAGAACAATTTAAAGACAAGATTCCCTGTAGTCACTGTGAAATAAGAATCCAGAAATTCAAATCCAAGGACGAGATTCCCAATAATTGTCGCATGAAAATATAATTAATAGTAGGTCAGCTTGACAGCTGTATAGGCGTGATGGACAATAGTGCACACGGACGTGTGATAGTGGTGCGCAAGAGAGATAGGCAGAAGGCACAGGCTGAGTCAGTGAGTTCTTCACTAAGAAAAACCACACACACAGCTCTTCTTGTTTTCTCTGGCGACAATATTACTCTTTTGCACACACTGTGTCACTCACAAATAGTAGGGTAAAGAAGTAAAGTTAGATTGAGGATTTGGTAGTCTGAACTGAACGAACAATCCTATCGAGGTTAACTCAATTTATTTCAATTTAGAAATGTAAATAAATCAATAAGGATTTTACAGCACATAATAATAAAGATTATCACGAGAAAACAAACTCACAACAATTTTGATGATTTTAAAGAAGAAAAAAATTATTACACCAATAGTGAAAACAAGGATTAAGAATGAATTGTATTAGTAAAGTTCCCGGCAGGCCTGATAGGCTTTTGCTGGAAAATAGGTGAAATACTGTTTGTGTGTAAATGAATGTTTGTTCCTTTGTTCCTTTGGTGTGAATGTTGGAAACAACTTATATCCTGGGGTTCTCTTGGGAAAAATATATCGTAATCCAATGCTTGAAATTAACTTCACTGTTCGAATAAGGTATCCACAAAGGGGCACATAATCTGAACCCGATGGTATAAATCCAAGATTGGGGTAACGACTTCACTGTTCGAATAAGGTATCCACAAAGGGCACAGAATCTGAACACGATTTTATAAATCCAAGAAAGGTGTAACGTATCCACAGTTGATGCGATATCCACAGATAACGAATTTGCTTCCAAAGGTGGGATGAAGGGTTAAAATGGGTGGAGTATGGTAGGGTGATGGTTGTTAAGGGTAATATCTGGTGTTGAGAATCGTTGCAATAATTGCAGTAATTGAAGTAATTGAAATGATTGAAATGATTGAAATAATTGAAGGGAATTATTGTGACTGGTGGACGAGGACTATATGGCCACTGGCCAAAGGTAACCTCTTTTCAGCAATACGAGACAAGACTTGCACTGCGTAAATCTGTTAGACAAAACAAAAATACATGTGTAACTACTCTTCTGCTGCAACATGCAGATTACAACAGAAACAATTTAAGCAGTGTCCAGCGTCGGCATGTTGATATCCATGCATGCGTCTCATTCCTAAAATAGGTCAGTCCATTCTTAAACATTCCTGTCTGCTGTGAATGAATTAGCTGGCCAGTCCAGATACATACACAATAACAAGACTTGCTTCCTCCCCTGTCAGACAAAGTTACATGAGGGTCCGCTAGAGAATCCTTCTTTGCTTTCCACCGTTCATTCCTTCCAGCATTCATAATAATATGCTCATACATTAATGTTACAAACATTGAAAAGTAAAATGATCATTGAAATTATGAATGATACAAACATTGTAACATAACATCGCTTTAAAATACAAGCAGTGAAAATAAATGAATTTTCGTAAGCATTTATGATACATACATGATAAAGGAAACCCGTTTATATAATACACTTAGACTTTCACCATGATAGTAATATATTTCATTAGACTTTCACCATGATAATAATATATTTCATATCTATATATTTGAGCTAATTTCCTATATACTGGAAAAGCGAATACATACCCGCTCCGGAATTTTAGTCTGTTAAGTTAAACTAGAGGGCACTATGTGTGTTTAACTCAAGTCTCCCTATGCATAGTTTTTTACTTTACAAGGCTAAGACGTGCGTCTCTCTCTTACAGTATGCTATCACCAAGTGAAGTCTAAACTAGTTTCTTAAAGACAGAAAGAAAGAAAGAATTATTTTCGATTTACCCGCTACATTTTAAACGTTCCCACGATAGCAAAAGTCTCGCTGCAAATTAGTTTGCATATAGAATGTCACTAGTACGTGCTGTGGTTCCGAGCTCAGAAGTATTAACAATGAGGAAGAAGACAGGCCATAAATTTCTAGACAGACGAGTCTGGAAATTCCTAACGAACGTGAACGCTGGTTGACCGTATCTTCACCTGGGTTAAGGTGGGGAAAAGGCAAGTGCGTGAGAAACATTTTTTTCGGAAACTTAGGATATACAGAAAATAAAGCAATATGCAGGATGGACAGAAAATTTCAAATAGACAAATTATCTTCACTCTGCGACAGGCCCTTTGTCTGATTTTAAGATATTGGCCCGAGTTTGAAACTTTATTTTCATTTTCACTCAGTAACTTCGCAGTAAAGACTAGAACAAGCCTTCGTTTGATTTCTAAATAATCTCTGTTAATAGAGATGGCCTTTTGTTTGGTCGAAGTAGAAAGTTCTTAGTATTCTGTGTTTGAGGTAAATATCATAGATATCTAGTATTTTGTGAAGTGATAAAGTGTTAAGTCGCTTATTTCATTTTTAACTAGTTTCTTTTGAACAGAGTTTGTTATATCCTCTAAGGCGACGAGTTACAGTGGAAATACATAATAAATTATATCTTAGCTTACTAAACAATAATGTAGCTATAATGAAGTTAATTTAACTGCTAAATACTCAGTCGAGAATATTTTATATCAAAATTATAAATGCTAAATGCGACATCAGTGAATAGTGACGGAATACGCAGATATTCCTGAATTCATGATGATTGATTTTATAACTTATTTCACCGGAGAATTTAAATGATAAGTCAAGCAGTACTTCTTCTTCTTCCGTCCTTAGCCAACGACCGGCAAAGCAGTCAGTGGCCATTACGCCTAGTGGCGTCTTAAGGGCAACAGCGAATAGATTTTCTTTGCCGTTGTTCCCATCACGCCTAATGGCGTCTTTAGGGCAACGACAAATCAATCCGTTCGTCGTTGTTTCCGTAATCAAAGTGACTGGCAAACGGGTGATCAGCCCGTTGGTTCAAGCAGTACACTTGCGGTTTAATAATGTAAGTTATAGTGGGTACATATTGTAAAATTATTTGATATGTGTTCTTTCTTTTATATAGTGAAACGGTGGTACCCAACTTTACCAGCGTTCTAGTACGTGAACATTATTTGGGAAGAAACAAATCACTTTCATTACCTGAACTGTAACAGTTAAATGAAGTAAGAGGCCTTCGCGCCAGAATTAATTCTTCCAGAATAACTCTTCAGTACAATTCAGCCCGTTGTGGCAAGCAAAGATCAGAAACATTCCGACAGAGTTTTGACTAGTACTGTGGTGACCAAATATAGTAACTTCCTGAAAGTAGACACCGATCTGACATTCCTTAAATTCTAGAAACCAAAGCTAATGACATTGTGCTCTGCTAACTTTCGTGCCTGGACAATATTTTATGTGACTTAATCAGACATTCGAAAACTTAGAACACCCAAGGAATCGTTCCCTGAGACAGAGAGTTCAGTACGTCTTTTGGAACTGGGGATTTCTTGGTCGATGACTGCATTTTCGGGTCTGTGTGAAGGTCCTAGAATTATTATGTTCCCAGAGGCAGCGAGCAAAGTTGTGAGTATATATGTGTGAGAAAGGCCATGGCTGAATAAATGAGAGTACACAGGTCAGAGTGTTATTTTACCGGTGTATTATTGTCACCCATTTGCTGTCTTAACTTTTTTTAATCTGCAGAATTTGTTACAAATGCTAGAGTTTCTTTTTCTTAGGCTAAATCAGATTATCCAACTCTGTTCATACATTTACGAGAAAATAAGAAACCTCTTAGACTCAACCCTATGTATCTATAACTCTTTGGGCCATCATCTGATCTCTTAACGGGGCTGTGGGCTAAACCTAGTGTTAAGATCATAACGGGGCTTCATCCTTGTAGCATTTTCCTTGAATTTTATGACTATTTGTATATGTTTTTCCTTGATGTAATTTTTGGTGTTGTGAGAAGATTTTTTTAGACGATAATAATAAAATCTCTCTTGAACTAAATCAGTGCGTTGGTCAGCTCGTTCAAAAATTATCTGTTTATCATTGTTATAGTTTTCTCACGTCTGTGTGTTTACCTGTCGTCACGTGTATGTGCGTGCCCGTGAGTAGATAGAGATATATTAATATATATATCTGTGTTTTGACTGTCTGACGCCTTTAAAAGCGGTCGTAGAAGATAGGTGAGAGAGAGAAGATTATCTCGATTCTCAAAGACAGCCTCTATATCACATCCTATCATCTCACGTGGGGAAATTCTATTGTGTTTTTTTTTCACCAGCTCTCACTGTATCTATCACTCATTCCAACCTATTCAGAAGGGACCAACCCTAGTCTTAATTCTCCTATCATAAATCTACGACAGTTGTTTGTTTTTATTCTTTATTTTTTTAGAGTTAATATTATTATTATTATTTTCGTTAATTTGTTGTTGTTGTTGTTGTTGTAATTCTTTATTTTTTATTTTTGTTTTCTTTATTTTAAAAACATACTTTCTTCTTCTTCTTCCTCGTTCGTCCTGAAAAGGACGTTGGTTGCGTTGTGTCTGTTTATGCCAGAGCTGTGATATCTGCACCTTTCGGTCGACACATCCGACTTCAGCACGGCATTTTTTGGGACCGGGTTTGCCTTCCCTCTGCGATCCCTACTCTCTCAGCCAGACTGCAGTGATGCAGCCTGTTTCCAGGACCACCACGTGGAGGTGGAGTAGGGTCTTGGTCAGCTCTGGTTTGCTGACCCTGATGCAAGCAGTCAAGCTATGGGTCGCTGACTGCATTCTCTATTGCTGCATCTTTGGGTCCCAAAAACATACTTTGATTATGATGATTATTGCAAATGTAATATTACTTTTATAATGATAAATGCCTTATTAATGCTTAAAGTAAACGTGAGGATGAAAGGATACAGTTGTCGCAAAATTGGTTTCAAGTCATTGCAAATGGGTTCAGTTAGATTTATAAACCCATCTACGATCGAGTGACCGCTTTCAAAATGGCGGCGTATCAGTGAAATGTGTATCGGACAGAGGAAATCGCCAACGATAAATAACAACAGAAGGGAATCCGTATGAAAAGGATTTTACATTTCAGTACAGGGAAGGATGGTGTATACTGCATATAAGATGGAACGGTAGGAAGTTCTCATTTACGGAGATATATGCGTATTTCGGCTGCTCACAGTTACGCTAAAAGCATGTAAACCCACTTCTGTTCTAAATATTAAAATCAACAAATAACAGTTTGGGAAATTACATGGATAGGAAGATAGAGTTTTATCAGCTGTATAAAACTAGATAAGATGGAACTATATGGATATGATATATGCCGTGAATGAGAAACGCAAAATTTCAGTCGACGCACAGATCGGCCGAAATCACTGTTCGGGAAGGATTTTTCAGGTTAGGTTTAAGCTGTGACGTCGGTACTCTCCGATACGTCCGCGCTTTGCGTATAAGTAGCGGATCGGTAAACTGAGAGAGATACACATCGAAGGAGGTTTGAGCCAGACTGGAGGCAGAGTTTCGCCACTATCCATGAATTGTGAGCGGATCGCCAGAAACATTTTTAAGTCCAGTATCTGAAGTCTGAGGGTAAGCGAAATTATGATAACTACCGTGTATAATATTTGTTATTTCAGGTTCATACAGAATTCACAAAATATGCCTGTATAATAGTCATTGATATAATGTATTGTATTTTTAATATGATCTAACATGTACATTGTGGATGATTGTTGCTTGTACAAAAATTAATCACAAATAGCCCCACGGCCAAATGAAGATATATTTATCATATTGCTTTATCGCTTACGAAGATAAAGGCAGTCCCATGGCAGAGATTGTCATAGGGAAATGAAGTGTTAGAAACTTCATCATGGAAGATCCCAGTTTACGAGGTTAAGGTGACTAGTCCCCTTCCTCGCTGCCTTTGCCTTCCCTAGTTCGAGCGCACAACTTTGTACCCATTTACAGCTGGTAAACTGAAGTGTTCTACAGCCAGTTTCAGTAGAAAGCAACTTGATCACATGGTCACTCACTTTATTTATTTTATGTGTTAATTTTGGGTAGTTGCTAAGATAGCATCAGTATTTGAATTTGTACTTGATATGAATGATTTGGAAGGATCAAGTTATAGCATATGAAGGGATGTATAGGAGCGGAATAAACCAGATGATGTTTATTACTGATATGTTAATATTAATTCTATATCATTGAATTGATGTTACTTGCTATGACTGTATAACCTTGACACCTGATGACTGACTTGTCTGACTTATGAGCTAGTCAGTTACACTTAATTGAAATGTTTAATATTAATGCTATATCACTGAATTGATGTCCTTACTTACTATGATTGTATAACGGTGACATCTGATGACTGACTGGTCTGACATCTGTGCTAGTCAGCTACAAGTCTAGCCAGATACTAGCCAAGGCTGATATGTTGCAGGTTCCATGAAATAACTCAAACCAGACTGTCCAGTATCAGAAGCCGGTGCAGTTCATCCGAGGCAATCCCACCAAAGTGCAGGACCCCAAAGAGTGAACTTCAACTGGTCATTGGCATCCCTACTGTTGGGCCTACCAAGTCTGATATCAGCAAAGGACAGTTTCAGCAGTATCAAGTTGGAAAGATAAGTGTCCTGTTTGACACTGACCACCTATACATGTGAAACAGCCAATAGTTGAAAACAATAAGTAACCATACAGAAACTCAGTCAACTGATGACAGTTATCCTTAAATTCAAAGGACTAATAACAGTGATTTCAGTAACTTTATTATTTAAGATCTTGAAGTATAAACAGACCATAATAGTAATTGTGTGAATACTTTTATATATATGTATATGCTCTTTTCCAACTAGTAGAAATAGAATATTAGTGTAATTATTAAACTATTTTAACTGTACCTGAGGATTTATTCACTTCTTCCATTTTGTGGGTTCAGTGAATGTACATTTTACTTATCCCCTAGCATATAAGTAATCATAAGATAGTCACAGGGAGGAGACACCTTAAATCCTGGTACTACTTCTTACCAACTGGGCCAGGGTTTTCACAGTCTGACTATTGTTATGATAACAATACACCAGTGCTTATTTCTAAGACTGGGGTATTTCTTGTAAGGTCAGAACTCTTTACTGGCATACTCTTACATAATAAATAAATTTAAATAACCTCCCGCTACAACAGTATACATGATGAGAGAGAGGAAGAGCAGAATATCAGACGGGCCTGCGTGCCCAATTCTTAACCCTTTGAAAATAAAGTTCGTTCGTTCGTTCGTTCTCTCACACATGGGATATATATATATATATATATATATATATATATATATATATATATATATATATATATATATATATATATATATATATACACACACACACCACATCCTTGGTATTTCATGGTAGGATAAAGAAAGTGACAAATGTCGAGGTGCTGTCACGTGCTGACCTTCAAAGCATGTATACACTGCTTAGACAGCGCAGACATGAACGATGGTCGAATCCCCAGATATTTTCTACTGGCAGATGGCATAATAACAGTCAGGTGACCGCAGATGAGGTTCAGAGATGTGTGTATGAGAGATATGAAGGCTCTGGACATAAATCCAGCAGCCTGGGAGGATGAAGCTGCCGATCGCACCAAGTGGCGATGATCTTTATGGCGCGTTTGGGAGCCGCGCTGGTGTAATGGCTTCGGCGTTGTACTGGCGACCAGGTGTTCATGGTTCAAACCCGGGCGTCGGCGTTTGAAGAAATGTTTACGGCCGGAAATTTGACTGAATAGCCTGAACGGCTCCTGTGATAAACCCTCTGTGGATGGGAAGGAGCGAAGCTCCTGACCGGGTTGGAAGGAAAGTCCTCAGGTTCCCCAGCCTCGCAATGACATGTCATTGGGCCGAAGGGCTGAAAGCCCAAGTGCTGCTGGTTAAAAAATAAAAAAAAATAAAAAAAATAAAAAAATCTTTATGGCGCCAACTCAGATTGGGTGAAAAGAAGCTCTCACAACAAGCAGAAGAGAAAATAACACGCCAAAAGGAATACTAGGCAAACAAAAAAAGATACAGCTGAGGGCTATCACCTCAGAAGCCCATTCCCGTAGTCAGTTATGACTGAAAGGGGGCTACTATTATCTATGTTAGGGTTACCAAACGTCCGGATCTGGCAGAATTTATCCGGCTTTTTGTGCCCAAACTGTGCGTCCGGCCAGATTTTTTTTTAACTGGCGAAAAATCCGGCTTTTATGCGATAGACTTAAGTACGTGAAAAACGCGATTTTGAAAACTCCCCATTTGAATTTCAGTTCTGGCGAGAGAATTAAAGTCATTATCTCCACAGAACCAAACAAATAATTATCAACAAACCTGGAAGATTTCAAGGTGTTGGATCGTTTATATTTAATTATCATCATATTTTAACTCAGATTTTGTAATCATTGCTATGTGTGTTTCTTGCTACCTATTACGGAAAAAAGCCCATTTTAAATAAATAATAAAGTCAAGGCCGGCATCTCTGCCTACATAGTTCTCCGCCGTGTATCTTTTGCTCGGCCCTCTTTCGCTTTCCTTTTGGAGTCCATAGCATGGCAGTTCTGGTGATAGCGTCAAGGTCTTTTCTGAGGATATGGCCAATCCAATTTCAGCGTCTTCGCGCAATGATGGTGCGCATGTCTGCTTGGTGGTTCAGAGTAAGCAGTTCTTGGTTGGTGATGGTGTTCGGCCCCCCCAAAAAAGAGACATTACATTAGATAAAATCATCCTGTAATGACTTCAACACGTGCAAGAGAACAGTATTAAACTATATTTTTTAGAAAGAATGAAAGAAAGATAAAACGAAGGACGAGAAGTAGTTTGCCAGAGTGTAGCATACAGGACAGAGACATTAACTAATCAACAGCAGCTATCCTTTAATGCGACAGCGGCACTTGATCATAGTAATTATCATAATATTTGTTGAATGATAAGGACGTATCTACACCAAACCTCTAATGTGGGGCCATGGCTGTTTCTGTTCCACCCGTTACCCTAAATCTACCAACGCTTGGCAGTACTATTCATATTTTTTAACGATTTGCTTGACAAGGTACTGCAGTCTTTCTTACTTGTTATTTGACATATACTGGTAACTAGGACAGTTGAGCAGGAGATGGAATCTATAATACGCCTGGGTAAAATTCTGGTCCTATATTCCATAGTTACTTGTAGTTTCGTGAGAGTGACCATTGTCAAACAAGCACTTTTCTTCCTGGGTGCTGAGTTGGTTGTATGTCCTTTCACAATTCACTTCCGTAGCAAGGGGATGGCGCTGTTCGGATTGTCCCTAGTTCGATTTCCCAGTGCGTTTATCACTTCTGTTACTTGTCTGTTATCTATTTTTCTCTTTCTTTCTTTCTTTCTTTCTTATTTACGAGTGCATGCTACATAGGCCTACACTTTTTAATTAATTTATTGTTTATAGACCTCGGTTCCACTTCTTTGTTTATTTTTGTATACATTCTTGTAGTCTGTGTCAAACTGTTTAACGCCACGCAAGAACGATTCTTAGTATTAAACCATACTCTAGTACAGGGATCGGCAACCAGTCGATCCCGATCTACCGGTAATCCCATTGGATGATTTGTTAGATCTTTTGGCGACTGCGGAGGAAAAAACTATGATTTTCTAAACTACGGAAATTCCAGACTAGACCTCTCTCCATCCGGCATTCAAAATCGCGGTGTCCCCGGGGTCAAAGGTACTTTTTTCCGCACCAATAATGAAAACTCTCGAGCTGGCTACTAAAATATTTTCGTGAACTGCATGAGAAAGGAAGGAGATCATTTCTTTGTAATGGTAACCATCCCCCTTCACCCACCCGCCCCCGCTTAAAAATCGCACACACACACACACTTACTTACTTAGTCGTTCCCCTTTTACCGTGAGGTGTAGAGGTTTGGAAGAGAGAGCGCCAGACTATCCTATCGGCTGTCTTCCTCCTGGCCTGATTCCATTCTAGTCCTCGGTCCTTCAAAGATTGTCTAATGTTGTCCTCCCAGCGGACTCTGGGTCGTCCTGGGGGTCTGGATCCCTGGCTCTTTGTTTCCCATGCTTGTCGTGGTAGCCGATCTTCTCCCATTCTGCAGACATGGCCAAACCATCTTAGTTGGGACTGTTCTACTTGGGTCTGCAGGGGGTGGAATTTTAGGCCTTGGCGTATCGTCTGGTTGCGGACCATGTCTCTTCTTGTTACTTCAACCACCTTCCTCAGATACCTCATTTCTGAGGTTTGGATCTGGCTTTTATGGGTTGTAGTCATTGCCCATGACTCGCATCCATATGTCAAGACTGGGACATAGGTGGAGCGGTATACAGCCATCTTCGTTTTCTTAGCAACCTCTCTCTTGCTGAGTGTGGTGGATTTGATGTTATGAATTGTTGTAGGTATTATTATATTTGTATTAAATGAGATTAGCTATGAAGGTCCCTGAATTTACCCAATAGTATTGTGAACTTTTCAGGGTACCTTTCCGCTACCACCTCTTTTATCTCATTCAATTGTATTTATATTATTATATTAAATGACTTCGTGTAGTGTCTAGGGTTATGAATGTAGAGTGTAATATACAATAATCAACAAACATACAAACAAATAGTTTATTATTCACAACAGCACAGAGTACTACCACAATAACATACAAACGACACTCTAAAAGGTTATCTTATTTAAGACTGTGGTTGAAATTTGTGTAAATATGATTTTTTACAATTTTATTATCCTGATTCTAATTTATTTGGAATCAGGATTGACAATTTAAAATGAAATCGAAATAATCATTTACATCAGTCAAATAGCACAATAGATCCTCTGTCCATACATAAAATATTTTTCTAATATACGTCTGTAGTGTTCTCCTACTTTAAGGTAATACTGGTAGTACCACTAGGTTGTTGTTTGAAATCATATCCTTTTAGTAATGTTTGTTTCTATTTTGTCACTTGTGGAACTATTAAATATTTGTCCCAGTTTTATTCACTGTCATTATATAGTTCTTTTAAAGTTCTGTAGTTGAGCTCTCAGGTGCCGAACGAAAACTTATCTTGGCAGTAGAATACAGGTTGAACCTTTCCTCTGCTCGCTTGACAATCTGTTCCCTGTTTGATAGGCCATGGCCACTAGCATGGGCTCGCAGTAAACAGGCAGAGTCCTGAATCAATCAGTTTTCAAGCGTTTGGTACCACATTAACGTCAGTACCCAGGACCTCTGAAATGTGAAGGTTATGCATCCTTCTTAATACCTAGTATCCACTAATAGTCCACATTCTAGGACAGGTACATTACAAACAAACAAAAAGGATCATATCCTTATACAAACCTATGCCACCATTTTCTTTTGATGTGACAATGTACACCAGTATTCCTTTCCCTAATAGTTACAACGCCACTGCAATTCCAGCTATAATCTCTTCCATATAATAGGATAGGTGTTATGCTCCTTCATGACAATCATACATATTCTTGTAGTTTTACACCTCTCTGACAGTCTATCACATGGTGGATCAATCTTTAGGCTTTGCTTCATGTTCGCTATAGACCCACTCATGTCCAGACATATATTATTATTTCACATTCAATTTTTATATAAAATACAGGTTAATAAATGTCAATCTTACCACAATTTTGTTCAATGAAATACACAGAGACGATGACTGACACAGTTTCGATCTGTTTTGTTGCCAAGGCTGCCCAGAAATTGTATTTGAAAGCACAGCCTGATCTCATCTATCACTGTTAGAATTTTTTCTAGTAATGGCGCGGCCCCCCCCCCCCCCCCAACGCTTGTTCTGACAATATCGACTCAGTTGGCCAATCACTTTTAATTTTACAGTGTAAACAGTCTTTTCAAAAAATATCATTTAAACCTTTCCTACGTTACTAGGCTATTTATGTTTATTCAAAGGTCAGCCAATAATATTTGGTCTCACTTCAAATGCCACCCAATCGGATTCACTGTACTATCTGAGCCTATCCGTCACCTACTTTTTCCCCAAAAAATATGCGATCCAATCTAAGCAGATATGACTTGACCTGACAGTATCTCTGATCTCTATGTATTGTTTTATCATTATTTGATTAGTTGAGGGACTATTTAGATAACTAATAACATATTCTTGGTCAGCAAGTCTTCAAGTACACGAATCTACGATTTTTAAGGGGCTATGTGGGTTGGTTCAAAATTCTATCTTTTTTTCTATGTTAGTTGTTTATTTTTAAACTACCTCTCGTTCACTCTTTTTCCATGTACTTTCAAGCTAAATACGAGAGCTTAGGTCATTCATAATAAGAGCTTAACATGTTTACATGACCGTAGTGTCCACAATTCTAACTTTTTCATCGTATTGGGGAAACCCCTAAGGCAAGGCTTGCCACTGTGCTACAGTTGGCTTTTAGTTTAAAATCAATGCGAAACGAATTAGCATTTCATCTATCCTTGCCCCTCCTCGTTCCACAATGCATTTTAGGCAAATATTTTCTTAGAACTAGGAAAAGTGGGTGTTTATGTCAAGGACGAATTTGAAAAATTGGGTACAGTTTTGTTCGGCTATTCGTTAGCAAATAATAATCTGAAGGCTTAGGCGACACCAACCGTTCTAGCAGAAAATTCTTTTGTACTTTCTTATCTTTGCCTTTATGCCCTATACTGTTACATATTAATTTAGATATTGTATTTAGAAATCACTACACTGAGGAATCCTCGATTTATGGCCTGAAAAAGTCTCCCAGCTGCTGCTTTTCGAGTGGCTAACTATTCTTTGATGCCTCCCTTTCGGTCTATAATAGCTCCGAGATATTTAAAGTGGTCGACCTGCTCCAGGACCTGTTCTCTTAGCTTAATCTGATGTCTTCTTTCTTCTCGTGATATCACCATGGATTTTGTTTTAGGGCTGCCTATGATCATCCCTCTCTTCTCCAGCTCTTCCTTCCAGACTTGTAGGTTGGATTGGAGATGTGCCTCTGATTTAGCAATCAGGGCAACATCATCAGCAAATGCCAGCTCTGAAATACATACCTGTCTCATCTTGCAGTACCCCACTGAATACTTTCTTGTTCTCTCCTTACATGACTTGATAACATCGTCCATGAGGAGTATGAAAAGATAAGGTGACAGGATATCACCTTGTCTTACACCAGTGGTGGTCCTGAACTCTTCTGACTTATGGTTTGCTGTCCTCACATAATTTCTGCAAGACTTGTAGAAGCTCTGTATAGCATGAATCAGAGGTGCTGGAATGTTCTTCCTTGCCAAACAGTCCCAAAGTTTGCTCCAGGGGACCCTGTCAAATGCCTTTTCCAGATCTATGAACCAAAGATGGATCTCACTCTTATACTCAAGGGCCTTTTCACTCAGCTGTCTGAGTGTGAAGATTAGGTCTTGAGTACTTCGGTTTGCTCGGAATCCGCACTGGACCTCATCCAATTGTGGCTCAGCTAGGCGTCGGAGTCTCTGCTCTAGGATTCTAGAGTAGATTTTACCAGGGATACTGAGAAGGGATATGCCTCTATGGTTTCCACATTGTCGATTGTCCCCTTTTTTGAAAATTGGTGTTATGATGGCAATCTCCCAGTCCTTTGGTATGGTCTTGTTGCACCACGCTGCCTGTAGGACCCTTAAGAGTAATAGGTCGCCTGATGCTCCCATTTACTTAACCATTTCTGGTGTTATACCATCATGCCCTGCTGCTTTGCCCATCTTGATTTTCTCCAGTGCTGCCTTCAGTTCTTCCATCTTTATGTCATCTTCATCACCATTTGTTTCCTCTTCTGTGCTAGTGGTTATCATTTCTGATGCTTGACGCTCACCATCAAGGAGTTCTGAAAAATATTCTTTCCATTACTTCCTTCGGGGCAGTAAGCAATTTGCCTTGCTTGTCCTTTATAAATTTGAGAGTGCATGGTTTTTCCTTCCTCGTGTTCTTTAGGGTCTTATAGAACAATTTCTACACACACACACACACACACTTATAAATATATATATTTAGTAGATCTTTAGAGGGCTCAGTATTACTAAAGTAGATCCCAAAAGCTACTTGGTTACCGACCCCTGTTCTTTGTCTATATCACCGTCAAATTAAACCGGCCTATTAACATTTATTGCAAAATAGCGCTGGTTAATTGCATAACAAAATATTACATATTCCACACATGTTCTTTTTAAAGTTTGTCCTGGCAATGGTATCTGGTACATTCTCACCTTATGTGTACTTAGTTATCTTCTACGTTGGCATTCACAAACTGACACATCAAAGCGCAGAAGTTAAATTTAATAAGTGTAATTATTTCACCGGTTCTCGGATCCTACTGGGTTATAAAGCTTTTATGTGACAAACAGCCCGTTATGAATGATTATTTCCCTTGGACCTGCATATTATCTGCCCCTGGCACAATATCGTTAAAAATCACCTCCGGAAGCCGGATATAATGTGACATTTGTTGTATAAATGTCCGTTCATTTACATTTGTTAGCTTACTTGTGTTTACTTTTGTCGTATTAAAAATAAAATCTTCATTCACTAGTCAGGTTTTCTGGTGATTGTATTATTTTTAATACGAAAAAAATGTTATCCCAGCTGTTGTTTTATGTCCAGTACGCGAATGCGAGAGTACTTTTGTGACGATTCATCCGTTATGGAAGGACGCGGGTTCATTGATATTACAAATTTCATCGCTTTATGAATGTGTTAGATTTAAAGATGGGTTTTTATGAAACACCATTCTCTTGTACAAATCATCAAAAATTATGAGGAAGATTCGGCCGATACGATTGTTTTAAATGCGAACTAATAGTTTGACGAGTTTTGATTAATGCTTTATTATTATTATTTGTTAATTATACATGATTTAACTTTTAATCTCTGGAAACTGCGCGAAGTTAAGCGGGCGGTTTCGAAATAAAACGAGAGTTATAACTTTATGGAAGATAGCAGCATGTATCACATTTGAATTCAGAAATATTTAATTATTATATAAAATGCAGACAGTCTGTTAGAACGGATCGATAACAAGAAAAAAAAAAGGGGGGGGGGGAACAAAGGGTAGTAACACTGCTACCACGTATGTATTAAAAGGCTGCTAAGGAGGGTTGCCCCTGGGGCCTACTAAAAGGTAGTCCGATAGCAGAAACTGCCGAAAAGCAGTGAAGTGTTAGAGACTTCACTATACTAGGTCTAGCTTCATCAGGTGGGGGTGACCTGCTCCCTTCCTTTCTGTCTTTTCCTTCCATAACTCAAGAGCAGAGTCAGGTACACATTTACAGCTGCGTAGACTGGAGCTTGACGATACCAGGATTCGATCCCAGAACCCAGTAACTATGCTGCGAAAGGCAAGCGCTCTAACCGGTGAGCCAATGAGGCACTCTGAAAAAAGCCAACAGAAGTCACAGAAGCCTCAGTCAGAAACACGGACAAGTCATCAGAGAACGTGGAAAGAACTTGAGAGGATGGCAACGTGACAGGAGGACTTTACATGTGTTTGTTGAAGGCCTATGCTCCTTGGGAGCGGAGGGTAATGAATGAATGAAAATCTAAAGCGGCCTTTAAACGGACATTACAGCTAATATTGGTGCCTGCTATGAAGTCTCGCGTTGAAGAGGCCGGATCTCAAGTTAATCTCGCGTTAATGTGAAATAGCATTTTATGTAATAGAATGAAATTTAATTCTCTTTACCGCGACGTTCATTTCATATAAATTCGTTTGATAAGAGTGAAGACATAACAATTTAGCAATAATAAGTGATTGTTCAATCACTCTTTACATGTAGCTCTTTGTTTTGTCTTTTTGATTACAAATAAAACAGTACTGAACACGAAACTCTTCTTTTGTCTTTAGGTTTGGTTCAAGAACCGACGGGCAAAGTGCAGACAGCAAGCTAAAGCTGCGGACCAGAAGAAAACAACCAACACCAGTAGTAGTAACAACAACAATAACAACAATACCAGCAATAATAACAACAGTAACAGCAATAGCAGTGGTGGCCAAAATGGCGGTAACACAGCCTCTCCACCACCAAAAAAGGAAGTTAAGGCTACGCCCCCTCCTTCATCCGTGTCACCTGTTGATTACAAACCGGCTGTCTCCTCCCCTATGCTCCACCCATCGAGCGGCTTGCTTACAGTCAACCAGCAAAGGCGAGACAGTAGCGACGTCTGGCATCCAGCCAACCCCATGTTCCAACCCATGCCCGATTTAAGCAGCTGCATGCAACGGTCTCATTACACCCTGCACAATGGTCAGTCCCAGTATGGCCAGCAGAACTACACAGGCTACCACCACTATGGAAGTAATATGGACTCGCCGTACTCACTTCCCAGCATGCAGATTCCAGTCATGCCCAGCTCACATCAGATGGGCAACGTTCCATCTCAGCAAGCCTACCAGATGTCTGGATACGGTTCTTTGCCCTCCGCCAACACTCTTCCACGTCCCAGCGCTCAGACCCATGGAGAATGTGGAGACTACAAAGACTACGTTCGCTTGTTTTGAACACAAAAACAATGATGTAGACATGAAGTAATCCACAGGTAATGACTTGTAGCTACACTGCGCCGAAATCTATCCCTCATGTACACGAACCAATGAGACTCTTCGCTAGCTTTGGGAGGATTCATACGTGAAAGAAGACAGTGAGAAATAGTTTAAAAACTGGCGCCGACATCTGTCTACGCGGGCTAAAAACCCCAGAAAGAATAGAGATCAGAGAAAAGACAGAAATACATAGATTTTTTGCAACATCTAAACTGCTAGTTCGCAGTACTCTCAACGCTGTCACAGAATTTGTCGCTGAAATTCTTCGCTAGCTTTTGGAAGATTCTTACATGAACGAAGACGACGATAAATAGGTTAAATACTTGCACTGACGCATTTCTGCGCAGACAAAAGAACAGAAAGAATAGAGATGAAAGCAAAGACAAAGAAACATGAACACTTTGCAACCACTAAACTGCTAGTTTACAGAGGTTTCAACGCTGTCACATAATTTGTAGCTTATAATTAATAGGACAAGAAATGTAATATAGGTCAGAGCAGACCGCCTCTAATGGGCAAGAAATATCAAGCATGTGAGAATAGCATCTTCAAAGAGCAAGAAATAACATGCAGATTGGTGCTTTCGAAGAGCAAGAAATAACATGCACGTGAAATCAGCGCTTTGAAATGGCTAGAAATAACATGCACGAGAGAGTGGTGCTTTCAAAGAGCACGAAGAAACACGCGCATGAAACTGGTGCTTTCAAAGGGCAAGAAATAACACGCACGTGAGAGTGGCACTTTCAAATACCAAGAAACAGTATCAATGTAGAAATTGACTTCTTTCAGTGACCTTATTTGAGGCTTATTTAACTGAAGGTAGTATGTGTTTATCAGAAAGAAAGTTCTTAAAATTAGAAAATTCTGAAACTTCTGTATTTCATTATTATATTGCTTTTCCGGCGGTGAGTTATTCTTCTTTAATTAGGCAGATTCTTTCAAAGACTGCTGTCTATTTTGTACGAGTAATTCTGTGAAGAAAAAGCACAACTGCATTGGAGATTTCAAAAACAACTTTACTGAAATAACTAAAAAAGATATTCTGCAAAGGTTCGAAATAAAATTTCACGGGACGTTTCAATGTCCTATCTGACTTTGGTTGTAAGGCATCATTGATCAACAATGAAAACACATGCATATTAAATAACCATCATATTTTATTTGTTTTAATATTTTGATTTTGACACTTCCACAATTTTGACTTCTTGAGAAACAGAGGTTTTCTGCAAAAATGTTTCAAAATGTTACGTTACTGTCTTTAAAAAAGAGAAAAGTTCCAAAACACTTCAAAAATGTCATTGGATTCGTCTTTATCGTTTCGACCATTCAAGCATCCAACTCACCCACTTCCGATATTAAATACTGTGTTACATTAATAATACACATTATAATTTAAGGACGTCTTTCATGAAATAAGGCAAGATTACTAGTATTAATGTCTATACTTTCACGACCTCCAACATTAAATGAGTAGGAAAGAATGGTATCCGGTCATGAATAAAATGAAAACACAAAACAAAAAGAAACAAAATAAAGCATTCTCAAAGTAGTGTGCCGTTGAGATAGCGTTTGAACGCCGGATGGATCATGGTTATCAAAGGCAAGAGAGTAACCTTGAAGCACGATACGAAGATATCGTTCAAGAACATAAATGAAATAAATAAAAAGGGAAATCCGAAGCCTGCGAACAGTAAATAAATAACACCACATAAATAGTTCTGTTGCAGGCATTCGTAAGAAATAAAGAAGTAGAAAACTGAACAACAGAAAAGCAATAGAAATGATTGGATTACCGGGAACTCGAATCCAGAACCACTCGAACGGCATCACCGTCTGGCAAAGGGGAGTGAATCGCGACTAACCGAACTGCCAGCTAAGGACCATAAAAATAGTGCTTCATACACAGTTGTCATTGGAACGACCACGCCACGTAACTACGGTACATTGGACTGAGGAACGACCCAGACTTCTTATAGACCCTTACTAGTGCCTGTGACATACTCATTTATATGTGTTATTTATTTAAGAACATAACTGGTGCATCTCATACGATAGGATATGAATGGAGTGAAAATAATAAAGTGTTAGCAGGTCACCAGTGCCATTCCTGCACAGACTCTACGGGGATACCAACCACCTGAAGCTGACCATTGCTTTATTTAAACATATCCAAGCTGAGTGTCTGAAAGTGTACGGAGACGAAGAAGTCAGTGACAAACTAACAGCATAACGGACTGTGTTCACAGCTAAGAACTGGCAGAACTCAGAGCAAGGAAAGTTATAATGACAAAGTATTCGAAATACACTTCATTGTTACGGTTCTGGTAATTTTTTTTTTGGTTTAATGTCAAAAAGTCTGTCACATGTGTTAATGCATGCCATGTTTCAAATTAGAACTCGAGGAAACCAGAATTAATACTCCTGTTATGTGGAACTGTTTTGATTAGATATTGAACTCTGCAGCTGTATACTGCTGAACATACCTCGTATGTGAGCATTAGTTTCGAATTATACAGACAGGAGCTTAGGAATCGTGTTATTTTGTTTTCTCGTTCACCAGTTCCTGTCGGAGCAAAGGCGTTAACCACTACTACTCAATCGTTCCTGCCTGGGTATTGTATTACTTTAATATCAAATCAACATCGTTGTCGATTCTTGTCATTTTCCGTGGAGTATCTGGTGGTCCCCCATTCAATTTAACTAACAGGACTCCTGTGCAAGATATCCTATTTATCCCATCTCATATCATCAACACCACGTTATAATCCCTTTCATTCTGCGTGGAGCACAGGTCTGGAATTGTTGCATGCCACGTATGTCTATTTTGGCCTTCAGCTCTGCTCATGAGGTTCCTTTTCATTTGGTTTCCACTTCTACCATTCCTCTCGATGTTCTTTTTAGCCTTTTCTCTCCCTTTTTTCCTCTGTGGTTTTAAGTGTACGGCGTGGCCGTTTATATTACTTGTTGATTATGCCGAGGGTATGTCTTACCCATATCCATCTACTGTCTTTAATACGTATGACTGAGACTTCTGTTAGGGAGGATGTGACATCATATGGTAAATGTCTGCAATCTGGACGTGATATTCCATCCAGATTGCTGACTTAATTCAGCCTGGTTGTAGTTTTTATGTCTACTTTTTTTTTCTCCAGGATGCATTAGCCAGGCTCACATCTAACTCTCCTACACATTTTCATAATTCTTTTGGGCGACAACAGTTCAAAACAACGGCAAGTTTGATACATTCATTCATAACCCTCCACTCCCAAAGTAGCATAGGCCTTCAACAAACACGTGCCAAGTCCTCCTGTCACGTGCCATCATCTCATTGAGGTTTGATACATGAGCATAGGCTATATCTCCAAGCAGAGTAATCACATGATATGTGAGTGTAGGACACACGTCTAAGTAGGGTAATCCCATGATATGTGAGTATAGGCCATACTTCTAATTAGGGTATTCACATTATATGTGAGCATAGGACAGGTCATACTTCTAAGTAGGGAATTCACATGATATGTGAGTATAGGTCATACCTCAATGCAGGCTATCTTATGATATATATATATATATATATATATATATATAAGGTAAGATTAAATACCATACCTCCACAGGCTAGTGTATGTATTAAATATATATATATATATATATATATAAATATATATATATATATATATATATATATATATATATATATATATATATATATATATATATATATATAACACAGAAAATGAACATTTTGTGCAATATTTGATTTGTTCCTTTTTTCAGTGTCCAATGTTTCATTCCATATAAGTTTGTAATTTTATATACCAAAATCATTCCAATGACGTTTACTTTTAGCATGAAATGTCAATTTAAAAATTTTTTTTTCCCCCACAGATACTTTAGACTTTGTTTGGTTTCAATTGTGCATGTAGACGTGTTTATATACGGACATGAAAAATGGTGCTTAATGTTAAGCACATCTGATCTAATAAATTTGTTCTGTAATTACTTATACAGTATTTATTTAAAAAACAAAACTCATTAAGTGCTGATTGGCAATAGGTTAAGTGAAATATATAGTTCCTGGGCATCTGTGATGAGACACAGAAAGAACAGGAGTAGTGCTTCCTCAGGCATGTCGTAGAAGGCCACTAAGGTAATATCGGAATGAAGTTCGCCGATCGCTCAGCACAGAATATTGGTATTTTAGAGTTATCTCCCTTTACAATTTCCTGTACCGGCCATTTACAACTATACTGTAACCCTCGGCTGGGAGTCGTCACATCAACCGGAGTATTCAATAAAGTTAAAACGCGTCGCTCGGCATATTGACCTCTGGGGCAGAAACATTTCTTGTACGCCATCAGAATCAAGCTTTAAAACAAAATTTGTTTTTCCAAATACTATGACACTTCATAATTATAATCGATACTTGTACACTACGATACATTGTCATTGATGATGAGGTGAACACCAGGATCTCCAAAGCCAGCAGCACATTTGGCAGACTATACACCAACGTTTGGTATCGAAGTGGCATTAGTCTACAGACAAAGCTGAAGGTGTACAGAGCTGCGGTGCTTCCAGTGCTGCTATATGCATGTGAAACATGGACTGTATACAGGCGCCACGTAAAGAAGCTAAACCACTTCCATACAGTCTGTCTCAGGAAGATAATGAACATCAAATGGCAAGACAAGATCCCGGATACCGCCGTTCTTGACAGAGCTGGTATCCCTAGTATTGATACTATTCTGATGCAGTCACAAATTCGCTGGGCAGGTCATGTAGTCCGCATGCCAGACCATCGACTGCCAAAGATACTCTTTTATGGTGAGCATGAGATGCAGAAGGGCTGATCACCCGTGTCGTAGATTTCCGATAGGAGAATTAAGACTAGGATTGGTCCCTTCTGAATAGGTTTGAATAGGTGATAGACTCAGTGAGAGTTAGTGAAAGGTAATAGAATTTCCACACACGTGAGATGATAGATTTGATATAGTGGCTGTCTCTGAAAGCGAAAAGAATTCTTCTCTCTCTCACCTATCTTCTACAACAGTTGTTACAGCGTCAGACAGACTACACCAATATACATATTACGTATATTTCTATCACTCACAGGCACGCACATACACGTGACGACAGGTAAACACACAGACGTGGGAAAACTATAACAATGATATATATATTATCTAGAACGAGCTGACCAAACACGATTATTTAGTTCAAGAGCGATTTTAATATCAGGAAAAAATCGGCTCACAACATCAAAGAAAGTACATCAAGGAAAATACATATACACATAGTCATAAAAAATCTAGGAAATGTTGCAAGGATGATAGCCCCGTTATAGTGTTAACTCTAGGTTTAGCCCGGCCCCGTTAAGAGAACAGATGATGGCGCCCGAGTCACAGATACATAGAGTTTGAGTCTAAGAGTTGTCTTTGTTTTATCTCGTAATTATATGCACAGAGTTTGAAAAAAATCTGATTTAACCTAAGACAAAACACAAGAACTCTAGCCTTAGCAACAAATTATGCAGATTGAAAAAAAATTAGGACAGCAACAGGGTGTCAAAGATAAAATAGTGAAAAAATATCACTCAAACCAGCGTACACTCATTCATTCCGCCATGGCTTCTCATACTTGTACTCACGACTTTGCTTGCTGCCTCTTGGAACACATTGATTTTAGATTTTCACACAGACTCAAAAAAATGCAGTCTTCTGCCAAGAAGTCCCCAGTTCCAAAAGACGTATTTAACTTGGAGTCTCCGGGAACGACTACTTGGGTATGCAAATTTGTTCAAATGTCTGATTAAGTCGCCTAACAATTATTCCAGGCGCGGGAGTTAGCAGAGCACAGTGTCAATAGCGTAGGTTTCAAAAAAAATGATGAATGTCAGGTCGGTGCCTTCCCTCAGTATAGGATTCACTTTAGTCACACCACAGATTTGTCCACAAGATATAATCTAGTCGGGAAATGATTGTTAATATTCACGCCACCAGGCAGCAAATTATATAGAGTTTCTAGAAGAAATTAAGTGCTGGCTCCAAGGTCCAGTATTTATCATTACAGTCTTTGAAAACCCGTTATAGGGATATTAGTATTTCTGTCTAACTTGCACCGTCAGATCAGTGTTACTTGAGAAAACCCACGAGGTTCAAAATAAGGACTGTCTATTTCTTCACAAGTATGGAAACTACTACTAGGTGCTGGTAAAGTTAGGGTCACCCCAAAACTTTCACTGTGTTGAGGAAAAATAACACATATAATATAATAAACAGAATCTGTACTGGTTAAAACTTACATTTAAACTTGCAAGCAGAGAGCTTTGCTTATCATTTAAACTTCCCGTGACGTAAGTTATATTTAAAAATCAGCAATCCTCATAAATTAAGAACACGTGCGTATTCCGTCATCATTCATGAGGCTGGATTCTAGAGTTTATACGTTAGTTTAGAAAAATACACTCGACTGAGTATTAGCAGTTAAATTAAATTTATAAATAGCTACAATTGCCGTTATAAGCTAGAAATTTTAATTTTATTCTGCTTTCCACTGAATGCTTCCCTAGAAAATATAATAGCCTACCACTTTATTTCTCTTCTGCGCTAAAGAAATAGATTAAAATGAATTAAGCGATTTAACACTTTAACACTCACAAAATCTATATATCTATCATATTAATTACCTCAACCACAGAATTACAGGTAGTCGCACAACTTAAGAATAAAAATGCTGAAAATATTTCTGGAAGTCTAGAAGTTCGACAAATTGCCGAAACAAACTGAGATCTTCGCTAACAGCTATTCTGTTTTCGAGCGACCTATCTACTGTGGAGTCTATGAGCGAGAATGAAATTAAAGTTTCAAACTTGGCCAATATCTTAAAATCAGACAAAGGGCCCAAACTATTTCGCCACGCGAAATTATCTCCCCTACTCCCAACATTTACGTCCGCTTAACGCGTGTCGTAACTGTCACCTACTGACCACGATGTACGCGTGTCAGTTTCAAATCCCAGACAGCCTGACTCCATTGCAGGGCAGTTTTCACACTACAGCTGACCATGGCCCACGGTGAGCGCCGTGTCAGTTTGGGATTTTCCAGACAAATGTCTGGATACTGACCGGTGCAGATGTAAAGTATCACACCTCACCGGGACTAATGCCGAGAAGAAGCTCGCGCGCTCGGTGAGAATGTAGACGATTTGCTACGTCCTATGTTCAGCGAACCGACTTATCACGCCTTCTGACGCCCTGCAGCCCTGACATCTACGTAATATCGTCCTAGCGCGATTCTCAGTTTAAGAGAAAGGAAAACAGGTAAAGTTTGCGAATTATATGAAAATAATATACGCAAAACGAATGGATGAAAAATATACAGGAAAAAGGAAATACAGAGATAATAAAGAGAGAATTTGGTGAAAGAATAGGAAGAAAATGTAGGAAATTAAATGAATATAAACCCTACGTGACAGAGCCTCCCCCCTTTAAGATATGGAAGCACTCCATGTCTACGTTATGGAGTTTAATTTCCTATAACCGTAGCTTCGGGGTGTCTGTCCTCTTCCCTCTCATATTCCCCCTCCATCTCTGTCCAATTCCTACTCAAGTCCACTCCTCAAAGTTTCCTTCCCCTGGAATGTCTCATATGCGCGCTTGAAAGAGCGTCGCCGCTTCTGACATTTTTGAAAGATTTCCTGTGATAGCGGTGGAATATCCCTGCCACTATCGTCATCTTCGTCAGTTTTGGCGATCGTCAGGAGATGGTCGGAGGTTGGCACTGGTTTTTCCAAGTATCTCTTTAAGAGATTTAAATGGAAAACCTTCTCCTTTCCTTCAATAGAGATCTGGTAGTTAGCCTTAGAAATCTTTTTCAGGACGGTAAACGGCCCTTGCCATCCGATCTTCAGTTGGTTGTTCTCGGTAGGAAGCAACACCAAAACTTTCTCTCCTGCTTCCAGTTCTCTCTCTTCCGCGACTTTCCTGTATCGGTTAGCGTGCTTGGTGCGTGCTCGCTTAAAGTTAGTCGTTGCTAGGTCCCACCCTAGTTTCAACCGTTCCTTTAAAACCGACACATATTTACTGGCTGAGACAACTGTCTCATCAGCCTTCTCGTCTGTCAGAGACTGAAGTAAGGCTTCAAGCGGGCCCTTAATGGGTCTGCCGAATAAGAGTGTAGCTGGCGGAAATCCTGTGGAAGTATGAGGAGATTCTCTGTAGCCAAATAATGCTGCAGGAATACAGAGATCCCAATCTTCAGGTTTCACTTGTGCCAGCTTACTTAGCATCATGGTGAGGTTTCCATTAGCACGTTCCACGAGCCCATTTCCCGCCGGAGTATATGGCTTAGTGTGGATGTGTTGGGTCCTCAAGATCTTAACGATCTCATCCATCAACAGGTTTCGGTATGGAGATCCATTATCCGTCAACACTTGCTGAGGGAATCCCAACCGAGTGAAAATCTGCACGAGGGCTTCTGCGACATGCTTGGCATCTGCGCATGTTAGCGGTATAGCTTCTGCCCATAAAGTGCATGTATCGACTAAGGTCAGGATGAACCTGTTCCTTCTTTTAGTCCTGTCGAAAGGCCCTAAAATGTCGATCACAACCCGTTCGAATGGTGTTCCCATTATTGGCATTTCACCCATGTGGACTGGGGGGGTCCGTTGCTTGGGTGGTACACGTTGGCACTGGGCACAGGATTTGACATATCTGATAATATCAGTATTCACTCCTGGCCACCAATAATGAGTGGTTATACGTTGGTTTGTGGCGTTCTGTCCCATATGTCCGCTAAAGGGAAGAGAGTGCCCCATTTCTAGGATTTGGCTTCTGTACTGTTTCGGTACTAGGAGCTGGTTGTAACCTTGGTCAGGCTTGCCCGTTCTCCGATAAAGTACGCCATCCTCAGAAAAAATGTCCCCGTGCTGTTTGGGTTCCTTAGCCATGGGCAGTTTCCTAAAGCAGGGTGCCAAAGTAGGGTCCTTGTGTTGCGCTTCTTTAAGTTCCTTAGGTAACAAATTTGGCGCAGGCTCCCGTTCCTTCTTGGTTTGCCCTCTTGTAGTTACTGCTGCCACAATCGGCTCTTCCGGTTTCCCAATACACACGTATCTCCCGCCAAGTATGACTGGGTAGATGGGATCATCCATAACAGCCGCTTTGATCACACCTCTGACAAAGTCAGAGTGTATCTCCACCAATGCGATGGGAAGCGCTGTAGGTGCATCACTCTTACGAACTCCACAAAGTTTGACGGTCTCTCCTGTCTCTTGACCGGGTTTAACCAGGTTTCTGGCAACAATGCAATCGTAAGAAAGCCCCGTGTCAAAGAAGCAAGAAGTTTGAGAACCGTTCAAAATAACAATACCTCGCGTTGAGGGTCTATCCCCAAGAGGTTGGGAATCACTGTCAATAATTCCGCCTTGCGAGACTGTCAATAAGCATCCGATGCGTTTCGGCTCGGTGTGCTCGGTCTGATCATATGTCCCGTGCTCAGGGGTTCTCCCTTTGCCACCTTGTCCTTTCTGGCTACGCTGCCATGTAGGGCGGTCGGGTTGATCAGACTGTTTGGGGTGGTTGGGGTACTTGTTCTTGTAGAACTTGGATTTTTCAGGAGGGGGGTTTTGAGGTCCAGTTTCTCTGTGGTTGTTTTGGTTAGAAGCCTGAGAAGATTGCTCTAGGTTATGTTTTCGAAAATGCTCCTCTGTCGGTTTCCGCTTTGTGGCCGGTAGTTCAGCCAGCGCATTGTGATAACGCTCAGACTTTTCCAAAATGTCTTCAAGTTTTTCTGCCCCCTGCTCAGCGAGAAATCTCCGGGTATCAGCAGACAAAGTGTTCTTTATTTGTTCAGTTAGAACAAGTTCCTCAAGACCTTCATAGGTAGAGGGGAGCTGCGAAAGCTCAAGGCACTTTGTTAGATATCCCTTAAGACGAGATGAGAACTGGTGAAAAGTTTCAGAATTCTCTTTCCGGCTGTTGCGAAACAGTTGCAAAAACTTGCGAGCGTTCATTTCAAAGCGCTCCAGTAACGCTTTCTTCAACACATCGTAGTCGTCTTGTTGGCTACTTTCCAGCTTAGAATAAACATCATAAGCAGAACCTTTTAGGGCCTGGGAAAGTTTCATATTCCAACGCGACCTCTCTAACCCGTACAGAGTTGCAATTTTCTCAAATTTTTTCTAACCATGTGTCAATCTTCTCATTTGGACAAGGAAAAGATTCAAGAGTGAAAGACATAGCATTTAGTTGAAGAGATTTAGTGTTAGCAGGGTCAGTTAAGGAAGAATGAGGAGAAGACTCTCCATTGCTGGAGGTAGAGGCAGCACCACGGCTTTGGAACTCTAGAGTTTTAAGCGCCAACTCGTGCTGTCTCTGTTTCTCTCTTTCCTCCTGCTGTCTTTCCTTCTCTCTTTCCTCATGCTGCATCCTGCGAATTTCCATTTCCTCGTCCATTTTCTTCTGCTGTAAAGCTTCAGCTGCTTTCCTCTCCGCATCATATCTCTCCAGTTCGTCTCTGACAAAAGCTTTCGCTTCCTCTCCTTCCAGTCCCTCCTCTCTCGCTTCGTCCCTGAGGAGTTGTCTAAGCTTTGCCCTCTCGGCCATATTATGTCAGTGACTGAGACACGTGGAGATAGAAAATAGGAAAAAGAATAACCTGGTTCCTACCACTTACGAGAAAAAAAAACCAAAAATTCAAAAGATGATATTCTTAACCCTGGGATACCTCCTCCAAAGTAAAATCTAACTATCGCTGCTATTATCGGCAATAAAGCACTTAATGCAAAACACGACTACGCCAACTAAATGGTAGTTAAGATAACTTCTGAAAAATAAGTTGCTACAGTGGAAAAGCAAAAGAATATTGCAAAAATTAAAGAGAAAAATAATCCCTTAATTTTTAAAAATCCACTATAAGTTCGCCCCTGAAGTCAGATCGGGTAAGGGAGGGAATTAATCTGGACAAAAAGTCCGAAACACACTCCTTAACTTAGTTCAAACGCCGTTCTGCCTCAGTACCCAGTGAATGTTATACACTCACCACTTTACCAGCATTTAGTATTACAATCAGCAGTTAACATATATCCCGACAAATCAACCTGTAACCAAAATGTATATTATTCAAAGATGCTGTGGAAAAAAAAAACTTATTAGTTTGTGTGGTCAGCACGCCCGTAAACAGATCGCTAGTCTAGGGGGTAATTATTTTTAAAAAGATACACAGTCACAAGACATCACACTCTTACTCTATATCAGAATACAGAATCTTAAGTACAAAATCCAGATAGACGAGTCCACGTTTGTCGTACTCGTCTTCCTATTCTAAGTTCAAAGACCGGAAACGAGCCCTCATTTGTCGTAGATTTCCGATAGGAGAATTAAGACTAGGTTTGGTCCCTTCTGAATAGGTTTGAATAGGTGATAGACTCAGTGAGAGTTAGTGAAAGGTAATAGAATTTCCACACACGTGAGATGATAGATTTGATATAGTGGCTGTCTCTGAAAGCGAAAAGAATTCTTCTCTCTCTCACCTATCTTCTACAACAGTTGTTACAGCGTCAGACAGACTACACCAATATACATATTACGTATATTTCTATCACTCACAGGCACGCACACACACGTGACGACAGGTAAACACACAGACGTGGGAAAACTATAACAATGATATATATATTATCTAGAACGAGCTGACCAAACACGATTATTTAGTTCAAGAGCGATTTTAATATCAGGAAAAATCGGCTCACAACATCAAAGAAAGTACATCAAGGAAAATACATATACACATAGTCATAAAAAATCTAGGAAATGTTGCAAGGATGATAGCCCCGTTATAGTGTTAACTCTAGGTTTAGCCCGGCCCCGTTAAGAGAACAGATGATGGCGCCCGAGTCACAGATACATAGAGTTTGAGTCTAAGAGTTGTCTTTGTTTTATCTCGTAATTATATGCACAGAGTTTGAAAAAAATCTGATTTAACCTAAGACAAAACACAAGAACTCTAGCCTTAGCAACAAATTATGCAGATTGAAAAAAAAAAATTAGGACAGCAACAGGGTGTCAAAGATAAAATAGTAAAAAATATCACTCAAACCAGCGTACACTCATTCATTCCGCCATGGCTTCTCATACTTGTACTCACGACTTTGCTTGCTGCCTCTTGGAACACATTGATTTTAGATTTTCACACAGACTCAAAAAAATGCAGTCTTCTGCCAAGAAGTCCCCAGTTCCAAAAGACGTATTTAACTTGGAGTCTCCGGGAACGACTACTTGGGTATGCAAATTTGTTCAAATGTCTGATTAAGTCACCTAACAATTATTCCAGGCGCGGGAGTTAGCAGAGCACAGTGTCAATAGCGTAGGTTTCAAAAAAAAATGATGAATGTCAGGTCGGTGCCTTCCCTCAGTATAGGATTCACTTTAGTCACACCACAGATTTGTCCACAAGATATAATCTAGTCGGGAAATGATTGTTAATATTCACGCCACCAGGCAGCAAATTATATAGAGTTTCTAGAAGAAATTAAGTGCTGGCTCCAAGGTCCAGTATTTATCATTACAGTCTTTGAAAACCCGTTATAGGGATATTAGTATTTCTGTCTAACTTGCACCGTCAGATCAGTGTTACTTGAGAAAACCCACGTGGTTCAAAATAAGGACTGTCTATTTCTTCACAAGTATGGAAACTACTACTAGGTGCTGGTAAAGTTAGGGTCACCCCAAAACTTTCACTGTGTGGAGGAAAAATAACACATATAATATAATAAACAGAATCTGTACTGGTTAAAACTTACATTTAAACTTGCAAGCAGAGAGCTTTGCTTATCATTTAAACTTCCCGTGACGTAAGTTATATTTAAAAATCAGCAATCCTCATAAATTAAGAACACGTGCGTATTCCGTCATCATTCATGAGGCTGGATTCTAGAGTTTATACGTTAGTTTAGAAAAATACACTCGACTGAGTATTAGCAGTTAAATTAAATTTATAAATAGCTACAATTGCCGTTATAAGCTAGAAATTTTAATTTTATTCTGCTTTCCACTGAATGCTTCCCTAGAAAATATAATAGCCTACCACTTTATTTCTCTTCTGCGCTAAAGAAATAGATTAAAATGAATTAAGCGATTTAACACTTTAACACTCACAAAATCTATATATCTATCATATTAATTACCTCAACCACAGAATTACAGGTAGTCGCACAACTTAAGAATAAAAATGCTGAAAATATTTCTGGAAGTCTAGAAGTTCGACAAATTGCCGAAACAAACTGAGATCTTCGCTAACAGCTATTCTGTTTTCGAGCGACCTATCTACTGTGGAGTCTATGAGCGAGAATGAAATTAAAGTTTCAAACTTGGCCAATATCTTAAAATCAGACAAAGGGCCCAAACTATTTCGCCACGCGAAATTATCTCCCCTACTCCCAACATTTACGTCCGCTTAACGCGTGTCGTAACTGTCACCTACTGACCACGATGTACGCGTGTCAGTTTCAAATCCCAGACAGCCTGACTCCATTGCAGGGCAGTTTTCACACTACAGCTGACCATGGCCCACGGTGAGCGCCGTGTCAGTTTGGGATTTTCCAGACAAATGTCTGGATACTGACCGGTGCAGATGTAAAGTATCACACCTCACCGGGACTAATGCCGAAAAGAAGCTCGCGCGCTCGGTGAGAATGTAGACGATTTGCTACGTCCTGTGTTCAGCGAACCGACTTATCACGCCTTCTGACGCCCTGCAGCCCTGACATCTACGTAATATCGTCCTAGCGCGATTCTCAGTTTAAGAGAAAGGAAAACAGGTAAAGTTTGCGAATTATATGAAAATAATATACGCAAAACGAATGGATGAAAAATATACAGGAAAAAGGAAATACAGAGATAATAAAGAGAGAATTTGGTGAAAGAATAGGAAGAAAATGTAGGAAATTAAATGAATATAAACCCTACGTGACAACCCGTTTGCCAGTCACTTCGATTACGGAAACAACAGCAGATGGATTGATTTGCCGTTGCCCTAAAGACGCCAATAGGCGTGATGGGAAACAATGGCAAAGAAAAGCGGAGACAAGCTAGAAAGGACCGTGAAATAAAACCTTCACATGAAGCAAACATTCCCTGCCCACACTGTCCAAGATCTTTCCAGGCCCGCATCGGGCTTTTCAGTCACCTTCGTACCCATAGACTAACCTAACATATTCTTAAATAATCGGATGAACAGAGTGGTCTTCATCACCCGTGATGGACGAACAACCACGACGTCACTCTTTTAAAGGCCGATATTACCGACGACTTACCGCGACTAATATAAGATTGAGCATGGGGATAGCAACCTCGTCATGTAAAACAAATAGCTTTAGAAACCTACAACAGCCATAGCACACCAATGCTTTGCTGCAAGCTTCCTACAAAGGTGATCCAGCAGAAAGCTGAAGTGGTGAATCAATGTTCCATAGAGAGCGAGTAGAGGAATGAAGGTAAGGTTGAGTGTGAAACTGTTTGTAGAAGTACAGATGGAGTCTTGTTTGGCGTAACATCAATTATGTATTTACAAGCATTTATCTGTACACCCCTTCACTGTACCACGACAGAGAAAACTCTAGTTCGTGACAAAGCCACATATTTTACCCTTATCTCAATAAACGAGAACAAATTTTGAAAACCTAAGACTTTGAATGTGATGATGCAGACGTTGTTATTTTTGGAACTGTTGTATTCGTGTGTCTGCTGTGTTTTCGATTTGTTTATATCTGTCGTGAGTTGTGTATTTTTGAAGTATTTTGTTTAGTAAGGCAATTTGAGTGAACTGCAACAATGTGAGTGAACTAAGAAAATGTGAGTGAACTGCAAGAATTATAGAGAAAAACACAGATAATGTGCGAAGTTAGTGAGAAACTTAAGACAGCCTGGAAGAAGATCTATTAAAGCTTTTTTTCTTTCCAAGCCCCACAACTCACTTATGAAGTCGTAAGTCTCACCTGCTCTCTCTTCTTTCTCACTGGTAGACAGAGAAATAGTAGGAGCTTACACAGTTACTTAGTAATAGGTATGGATGAAAGGTCTTGAACAGCGCATTAACAAAAGGTTAAAATTTATTAAAACACTTTTAGGTTGTATAGAAAAAAAAAGATTAAAAATCTGAGCAAATAATAATTGATCAAATATCAAAGTCAACAATTACATAAATTTATACATCAAGGAAAACCAAACTATCTCGTTGGAAATTGACAGGGAAAATAAACCGAGAGTTAACTATCCTTCAGCTGCTTGTGAAAACTACCCAAAAAAAAGTAAGTCATTGTCTTTATGTGTCTGCCGACAAACTGAAGGGAAAATTTATAATTCCACTGAAGGCGCTATCCATGAGCTGTTTTCACAAACAAACTGATCTCGCCTAAACCAAGATAGGCTGTCGGTTAACTCTGTCTTTCCTCAGACAGCTAATACAGGCAGGTATCATCCTGACCAGAAGGCATAACTTGTCGAGGTCAGCTCAGGGCAACCGTCCTTATTTGCGCTCATATCCTGGCGCTATGAATTAAAACAGACGTGCCCAAGTATCTAATACTCGACACGTAATCCGGTTGGATCTGGTTTGAGATCTGTTATTGTGACTGAGCACTCCGTTTAAGCACACAGTAAGTTACTTTCAATTAAGCTGGTGATGCTGTGTTGATTGATATGCAGGATGCCACTATGATTCTGACTTTTACTGAATAGGCGAGTAGGAAACCACTACTGCACAATACGTGACGTCAGGCTGCGGTCGCTGGTTCTACACTGCAATGAAATCGATATTCCGTGATTTTCCACCCGTTTAGTGGGGTTATTCGAAGTGGGTATCGTTGACAGGTACTTATTGACACTCGCCGTACTGGAAACAAAGAACTCTATACGGAGGGAGAATTGGCGTTCCCTCCGCTGGTCGTTTTGTAGTCCTTTAGTTAGTAGTGGGGGTACCTGGAACTAAGACCAAACAAACACCCGTTACCTCAAGCAAAATAAAATCGCAACTTAATGTTATATTTAAGTGTTATGCACCACTACGATATTTGTTTATTACTGCTAGGCAAGTCTCTGTTTTATCTCTTTCCGCATGAGTTATCCTCCTGTTAATTCAACTATATAAATTCTCAAAATGCATCCCGCATAGAATAATTCTATTTGTGTGAGCGTTTGCTCTGACAGTAAAATCGACCCGGTGTCCTCTTCCAACTTAACATATGGGTTATCCAGCCATGTAGTTTCCGTTGAGAGAATGTACTATCATTTTATATCATTTCGTGAATTTACATAAAATATAAGCATTAGATATACAACGCAATTAATTTCTATGCGCCCCGTAGGGTTGATATATAAAAGGGGGAAAAAATAACCTCCCAAAATGGAAAACATGCAAATGCAATGTTTATGCTACTATGATACTTGGTGACTTTACATAGTACAGAATTATTCACTGACCAGGGGCTAATTCTCTAGGCTGCCTTGTTAAGTTATAATAGACATATCATGATTCTATATCGTGCCATGAGAAGTTTCTCCCCAAAAAGTACTGCCTCCCACAAATTCAGTCATTATAGCGAACACCCGTCACTAGTAAGATTTATGTAAATAATTTACACGCTCTAATTCCCCAAATGTAGTGTCAGCTTAAGCTTACAGTTAACCCATTGTAAACACTAACAAAACTATGAGGCTCTTAACAGATTAAGTATCTGTTAGCTTATGTTGTGTTCCAGAGCTACATTGGGCACGATACTGAATCAATTACTGATTACAGGAGTTGTCACAAAAAACGCAAGTCACTGCTATCATTTTTATATACACTAATAACTAAGCACTTATATTTGATAAATGTTAACTCACCCCGAGATACCAAGAATTTAGACATACGGATCGTATCTTCACCTCAAGTGATATGTCTAATTCGGCTATACTCAGGCTCAGTTGCTGACAAGTGTAATGAAAGTTAGAATCTACGAGGTCTTATAGTCTTGTTACTGATGCTGACCTGAACATCTGCGGTAGCGTGGTTTTTGCAGGCGTTCGGCACGTCTGCTGTAATGTAACCACGAGCTACTTTTCAGGGCAGCTCGCCCACCTTTGGTCCAAATCTGGTATCCAGCTCTCACCTGTGGCTTTCCGTAGCTGTCAGCATGCGACAGCGGCCATCCCCGGCTTTGACAGGCCGGCTAAACCAGGTGATGGTAGCCGACTAGTTATAAACCTTCGGTGAGTTAGGGTCTGCCTACCCATTCATGCGAAGACTGGATTCGATTGAATGCGTGGAAGAAACCACCTGTTGGTTCAACGGGCATGACGGCGATTACCAGCAATGCGCTGTGGAGCGTAAGGAGCACGGCGAGGCATGTAGTAAGCCCTGGTCATCCACTGCACCTGACTTCATCTCCAGTCGTCTTGACTTGTCTTTCCACTGGATTCAGATGGACCCATGCGAGAGAGTAAGGTCGACGAATTGCGCAACTCTTCCTCACTTTAAACCAAATCACCGCGCAAGTCACTCTTTCATCAACAACAACAACCACGAGTAATGAAAACATTATTCTATAATCTACACCAGAGACACTAACGTTCCCTGTATTTTACATAACGTTATACACGGCTACTCCAGCGTTCGACAACTTTGGCTTTCAAAAGGCAGCTACAAAGGCGCCTAACGAATGCGAGTTTCTCTCCCCTGGACGGAGACATACGGAAGTTGCCCTGTTTACAAAGGGCTGACCACTCAATGCCGCTGAACTTAAAAAAGACTTTAGTAAGGCTGCCTCACAAGCGTCAAGGAATCTATTTATCGGCTGGCGTGGACAAAATTAATATGGCGACGGCCGCGATTGAAGAAGTTGAAAGGACGAAAGGTCATATAGCCGGCAAGAACAGAAATTTAAAGATACGTGCCTGGAGAGGGGTAGGGACGGGTTGGAAAATTCAAAAATTTACTGTCAATTTGCGACAATACCTTGCTACTTAAGAGCGTTGTGTATCGTTCCAGCATTGGTAATAACGTTATTAGTCCCAGTTACTGATGTATCCGAAGTATCGGAACACATGTCTTCTGGTCTTCAAAATTTAAGTTAGTTTTTTTTTCTTATGTACAAAATGATACAAGTTTCAATGTTAAATCTTTATTCTCAAGTATTTATACATTGTTGAAATATCTTAACGATTGTTAGTTATGCGACATGTGGAGCACACACAAAACTTTCACTCCACCACACAATCTTTCAAAGCAAGTTTACGACAAACGTTCTGCTGTTGGTTCACTGGTGTAATAAATACAAAACCCAATAAACTGCAGAATCGATTAACAAGTTCTCTCATATGTGCAATATATTTCAGGGCATGCGCAAGAACCGGAGCAGAGGGGATCAATTATATTTTTTAACAATAAGAATAATTTATTTGTTACGGAGATAATCTGTAAGATGAACATATTCTGTAAGATCAAATGAAATAACCATTTTCTATACCTGAAGTCTTTGTATAGCTTTACCAACTTTGTTAATGAAGCCTGCTTACACTGAAAACCGAACGTTTTTCTTGTCACTAAAGTCTCCATAGACTGAAATCCAAACACCCCCCATGTTAATGTAGTCTTCATTGAATGATAGAGGAAATTCTTCCTTGTCACCAAAGTCACAGACTACAAACCGAACTTCTTCCTTGTCAACAAAGCCTCCTTAGACTAAAAGCCACAATTCTTTCTTGTCACTGAATTCTCCTTATACTGACAATCGAACGACTTCTTGTTACTGAAGTCTCATTAAGTAAAAGCCAAACGTCTTCCATGTCAATGTAGTCTTCCTAGGATAGAAGCCGAAATTCTTCATTGTCACTCTAGACTGAAAACCGGACTTCTATCTTCTCACTGGTCTTCTTAGACTAATAGCCGAAATTATCCCTTGGCACTGAAGTCTTCTTAGACAGGAAATCCGAAATTATTCCCTGTCACCGAAGTCTTCTTATACTGAAAATCGAACTTTTTCTCTGTCACTGAAGTCTTCTTAGACAGAAAACCGAACTTGTTCCCCGTGACTGAAGTATTCTTAGACAGAAAACCGAACTTGTAGCCTGTCACTGAAGTATTCTTAGCCTGAAAATCAAACGTCTTCTTTCTCACTGGTCTCCTTAGACAAAAGCTGAAGTCCTTTTCAGGACTTAGTATCTATCAATGCTGATCGGGTTAGCAGTCAACAGAGTTGACTTTTTTTTTTTGATGGTAAAAGCGCGTTGATATAACCAAACAGGTTGAAAGGTACGCGCCTCGACAGAAGAAGACAAAAACCGAACCAAAAAAAAAAAAAAGGTTCCAAAGAACATATTGCCGTAGGAGAGTGAAGTGTTACTAGGTCCAGCATGGATAGGTACGGACCAGTTATCTTCCTCGCTACCTCTTCTTTCCCTAACCCAAGAACAAAGTCAGGTACTCATTTACAGCTGGGTAAACTGGCGCGTGTCGAAACCGTGAACCCGGCGTCTTCGCCGCAAGAGACCAGCGCTCTCACCATCCTGTCAATCGCACGCTTTCCTCACATATTTTTTTTTTTGTGTGGAAAAAAAAAAATGTTGATTGGCTCTATAGATTTTAAAATTACGGTCAATTTATATATATGACGCAACTGTTGTGGGCGATTGCATAATTTTTTCTAATGTTGAAGATATATTACATCACCTTTGTGTATAAATTTCTTATCTCTGATAAAATTTTGCCATTAGTTAGTGCATTTGTCCTTATCAAAAGTATCGTAGTTAGAAATGCCTAGGACATGTGTGAAGAAGTGACTAATAAAATTTCCTATCACAAAAAAAAAAAAAAGTTTGTTCCAAAGAACATGCTGCAAAATTGCCGTACTGGAGCAAGCTATGTGAAGTGTTATCTAGGTACTTTTGCAGCATGGACAGGTAGGGACCAGTTATCTTTCTCGCTACCTCTTCAAAGTGTCAGAATCATTTTCCTGAAGAAGAGGACATTGGTGGTCCTGAACAACCTCAAGCGACCCAGATTTTGAGTACTCACTAAACCACACTTTACAGAACTGAATGGTAAACTGGCGCGTGTCGAAACCGTGAACCCGGCGCTTTCGCCGCAAGAGACCAGCGCTCTCACCACCCTGCCAATCGCACGCTTTCCTCACATATAGAAAGAAAAAAAAAAATTAATAGATTATTTTAATGAAACGACTCTTTATGCTTTCGATCAGCGAGGACATAAATCCGATGGTAAGTCCCGGACAGTGCTAAGTGCATGCTGCGTCTGGCATCTAACTTTGTCAAGGCAATGGGAGAAAACAGATGTTTAGCCAGCTAAAATACAGAAAGCAGCTATGATAAGGAAAACAGCATGGCAAGCTGGAATTTTTCTTGGAAACAACGAAAATCACCTATAAGAGTCTTGGCTGCAACATGTCTTTGAAAATTCATTCTGGATTCTCATCTGGTTTCTTTACGTCAGTCCTCTCCTGGGTAGGCACACCCCACTAGTTAAGAACCACTGCCTTGGGCAAAAGCAAAACGTTTCAGACCAAAATTCTGAAGTAAAATACTGACTAATAAAATGAGCAAATAGTGTGTCGGCAAAATGTTCTTGGGCTGTTATTGTTAATCATAATCGACATCATGGCATTCCATGTAAACTCATAGGTGCTCGGTTTCCCTCTGCTATTGTCGAAGGGTATGAATGCTAATTGTTCCTCTAGAACAGTGGTTCTCAAAGTGGGCCATATGACCTCCATATTTCTAGGGGGCTACAGTAAGATGGTAAAGTACATTTTCCACAGCCAACAGCGACTATGAGGGGGACCACAGAGGCTCAGAAGTGGGCCATGAGCAAAAATAGGATGAGAACCCCGGCTGTAGAGGACTGGTTGTATACACGCCGGATGCACCCATCAATGCTCGTCTTACGTTTGATCCCAAATTCTAGTAGCCTAAGCTTTTGTTTATTCATCGATTGCAGTGCCGTTCTTGGACTGAAAAATGTGAACATGTTTCTTGTCACTGAAGTTTCCTGTGAACGTGGGTTATTGCCACTGAAATGTGAGTGGACTAAAAGTCGAACCTTTACATTTTCAATGAGATCAAATGCTAATTTTGATAGATATAATCACGTCTGTTGCGTGACACAAGTGACCGAAAAGAGTGTGGGGAGGGAATGTGGAGGGTTGTGTTTTGATTGCTATGGTGATCTTTTCACTATCGTGTGTTCGTTCACTGGTGTGAACATTTTATGCGGGATGTTCGGCAGAGAGAGAAGTGTTAAATGTTCTCACGTTTTAGGTGTGAGGGAGTTTGGTGAAAGGGAGTCGGGCTGAAAGATTTTGAGTGGAGAGTTGATTTTTGGAGGAGAGCAGTGTATGTTGTCAACAACGCCAATTTCTGTGTAAGATGAGCCATTTGAGTGACAGTGGATCCAAGCCTCTAGTACTGTGGGAGCTTGGATAATTTCTGTTTACTTGTGTGCGTGTGCAGCTGTGTATATGCACCACCCACAGTGTTTCTGGTTCGTATAGTTCAGCCAGATGTGATCGGGTTTTCTACATACGTTGTCGTCACTTGTTTTTGTAAAATAAAATGTGATAACTGCTGAAACCAACCCGTCGTTGATGGTCCAGGCATATCTTTGTGACAGTGTTGTATACTGAATTCCCGTTTCTTTGTATAGCGTATGAACTCGGGAATACGCTCTGTGTTAAACCTACAACAGGAGAGTAACAACGGCTTTAACTAAATTTATTCATGAAAGGGAAGGAATGGAGACGAGACATTCAGTCTCACTTGGGAGAAGTAGAGAGGAAGAAGAAAAATTAGTAACTTATTTCTTAGGTCTAATATTACATTCTCCTACAACAACCTTGCGCGTCCGATTGGCTGAACGGCTAAAGCGCTTACCTCTCGCAGCACAGTTACTGGGTTCCGGGATCGAAACCTGGTAGCGTCACGTTTCAGTCTTTCCACCTGTTGAGTTACGAAAGACACCTCATGGTAGAAGGGGAACGACTAAGTAAGTAAGTAAGTAAGAGTTACGAAAGGCAAAGGCAGCGAAAAAAAATAACTGGTCAAGCCACCTTATACAAAAGCAAGATCTAGTATGTTGAAGTCTCTAACACTTCATTCCCATACGACAGTTACTGCTGTGGGACTAATTTTACCTTTTTCTTTTTCTTTTTTACAACCACCTTCCATGACAACGCCGCTGACCTCTGTTTCCTTAAATTTATCCATTCTTGACACACCAGTGCATAAATGTTTTCTGTCACAGCTGCTCCATATAGCGATAATAATATAATTATGGAGACGCTTTCAGATGCAATAATATGTTTCTACGGTGTTTGTTATCGCATCCACACTAGCTCTCTCCTCCCACTCCTAATGCCACACCACACGCCAGCAGCATGCAGGAGGATTCTTGCGAGAACACTAAAGTTGACGACGGAGCGAACTCAGATTTCTGAGTGCTCTTTCCACTACTTTTAGTTTGAATTTGAGGAGGTAGGGCGTCTGTCTATCCTAGTAAGGCAATAAAATATAATGTCTTAACAATAAGTATTTGCTATAATGTCTTAACAATAAGAATTTGTTAGGTACGCAATGTCCCTGCGTCTATATGCCCAGAAACAACCGTATCAGCTTTTCGAGAAAAACCGAAGCGGCACGCATTGGGCTGTGCTTCGAGTAAAATTTGTGTTGAGCACAGATTAGAGACATCCCAAATAGAGGCCAACTATCGAATTTATTCGGATTTCGCAGATCTCTTCTCAAGTAACCGTCAACGTTGTATGACAGAGAAGTTCAATAAATTATTTTCATAATAAACGACCCATCAAGTAGTACCTTTTAATTTTTTCTATTTTTTTATTTTATTTTATTTTTTAATTGTAACATTCTGTTAATACTAAAGACAGAGAACTTAATTTTTAAACAAAATTAAGAAAAGAAAAATCATCACCGGCTGCTATAAGATGGACGAGTTTTCATTTCACACATCAATTTAAATCCTAGCGATAAAAGCCTTTCAGTACAGCATTAACGCCAAATTAAGATTATATGAGAGCTGTGTAATTTCTGTGCTTCTCTATGGTGCGAAATGCTGGAGAGTAACAGAGAAGGAAATGTCGAAATTGTCCTCTTTCTAGACAATCTGCCTAAGGAAAGTTCTCCGAATCTTTTGACCGAATGTCATCACCAATCACGATCTGCTTACTCGGAGCAACCAAGAGGACATGCTCACCATCTTAGCTGGCAGACGCTGCAGTTGGGTTGGCCACGTCCTCAGAAGAGACCCCGATGCCATCACAAGAACAGCTATGCTATGGACCCCTGAAGGAAAGTGAAAGAGAGGCCTACCAATAACAACTTGGCGGAGAACTATGGAGGCCGAGATGCAAAGAATGAACCAGAGCTGGGGCACTGCACAAAGGATGGCCACCGACCGAGCAAAATGGAAGCAGTTTGTTGCTGTCCTACAAGACGCCACTAGGCGTGATGGCCACTGACTGCTTTGACAGTCGGCGGCTGAGGATCTAAGAAGAAGAGAAAAAGATAAAAGCCTTCAAGTCATCTTGAGACGTCGTCAGTTTCCTGTGATTTTAGCATTTGCCTTGACAATCAACAAAGCACAAGGAAAATCATTTGACCATGTAGGTGTATAAATACAAGAAGTGGTCTTTGTCCATGGTCAACTTTATGTAGCTTTTACGGGAGGAAGAGGCCCAAACGATATTAAAGTATATATTGAGGACACAGGCTATCAAATCAAAATATGTTATGATAACCGTACCTTTACAAAAAAATGTTGTGATTATAGAGCTGTTAAGTAATTAGTTAAATTCTGTTCACAAATTCCAACTTCTTAGTCTTCTAAGTCTGATACAGATGCTGAAAATTATAGATGATTGCTTTAATTCTTCTCCCGCCATTGTTTTGATGGATAGAATTAACCGTATGATATACTATAATGTAATGTAATATAATATGATATATTGTAATATGATATATTGTAATATGATATATTGTAATATGATATAATGTAATACGATATAATATAATACGATATAATATAACGTGACATAATATAATACGATATAATTCAACGTGATTGTCACGGATTGCCTCCCCTGCTTTGCAGTAGTGGTCCAACAATGGCCAAAACTCAAGAGTATCTAAATGGGTCGTCAAAGGTGTCTACCTTCGCACAAGATTACTCTTGGCAGAGATGTAGATAGAAGGTTAATGACGCTTCTATCCTTACGGGAGGATTCACAAGATAATTCAAAAGTCAAGAACAACGCTGCTTAGCGCTGAACATTTGTTAACTTATATCTGTCGGTCGCCTTTTGTGGCGGATTTAAGCAATGGTTTTTATCCCGTTCAAGCCCAAGCTGAGTTAATTCAGCGAATTTCCTTTATAATGGTATAGCTCTGTTTAGAGGTAAATATATATCTCTCTCTCTCTCTCTCTCTCTCTTATATATATATATATATATATATATATATATATATATATATATATATATATATATATATATGAAACATTCTAGCTCATACGTTTGCTTTCATACATGTAATAACTGAAACAAATATGTTTGTTTAGTTTTAAAATAACATGTAACAAATTTAATAATCAGTTAGTATAACAGTTTAAAATAAATAAAATGCTGGTGACTTTTAAATTGAATTAAATTTTCTCTTCACAGAGATTTAGGGTGAGGATATAGTCAGAAAATTATGTCCTTTTTGCTGGTGCCTTTTTATAAGCACTTAAGTGATATAAGGTGATGAGTGTACTTCTCTCACATGAGAGTACTTTAGTACTTCGAACCGTCTGATAGCTTGTAACCACGATCGTTTAGATAAAATAGAAAAACTAACCCCTCTGCTAAGTACATTTGTGTGCTGCCAATTAACAGGCGCATTCTCGCTGTCCACCCACCCACCAATGTTAATCTCTCAGAAGAATTAAATTCCCGAGTACACAGTGTAGCTCAGGGAAGATGGTTAGAAATCACCAATATTATTCCAGGTATTAAACTGGGAAAATGTGTCTGGACAGCGCGAATAATGAGTTGCCTGAGTTACAATTAACAAAGTGCATATATCTCACAAAATATTATACACTTTAGGCACATGTGATGTAATCATCAGTCATCACTGCTCAATTCGGAGTCTGGGGTCGCCTCTGCTGTCGGTTTTCTGCACGACTAGCCAGAAGAAATCACCAGCGCTTGCTGTAGTGGTTTATGAATATACTAGTTTCAAATGTCGAGATTGCCAGCCTCATATATAACCACTTAGCAAGAAAACATGTCAAATTTACATTTGTAAAATAATTGTTACACTTACCCCAAAGTTATGGGAATACACAATCTCTTGGCACAGGTTAGAATGGACACGATCAATTTAGGTTATAGGCTTTCGAACCACTTCGTCTGGAAATTTTGAATCCCTTTTATGACGGGTGAATCTGCGAAACACTTGGTCTGGGAAAGTTTATGTTGTGGCGGGGGATCCAATTCCTAGGTTTCCAGTCTTCGTATTTTAAATCCTGGTCCCTTAAGTTTTCCAGTCTCTGTATTTATAAAGACGGGCTTACTTTTTAAGGTTTTAAGTTTCTCAAATACTTCGATCTGTCACTTATAATATAGGAATTCTAAATCCGATGTCTCTCTGGTTTCTTGGAGTCGCTCATATGACGTGCGCTGCAGTCTCTCTGTTCTGTGTCTCTGATTTCACTACATGATATGTGCAGTTCTCAGTTCACATCACAGATGGTGCTTCCGTCGGATGTTCCAATAAGATCCATAGTTTATCCCGGCTTCTTACTTTAATCCAATCGTAAGCTCTTTAGCTCTGGGTTGGGGTGTCTAATTTTAAAATAACCCCCACGTGTTTTAAAATATTACATTTAATATTCCAACTTGTGACCTCTTTCAAATCATGCGGTAATATTTCCGCCCACTCACAACAACATGTGACCATGTTTGCCTAGCGCAATGTCTTCCGCCAAGATGTCTACCCAGACAGATTATTTGTAACAATCACCAGGGATTGTCCCATAAAAAACGATAAACGTATCTACCCTCTGTGTAATCTACCAGACAAACAGACACCAACGTCGGCAACCCAGACAGACAATTTTGGGTTCTTTTCATGTCGATCGGACGAGAACAATTTGTCAGCAGCTTTTCACCTGGAGTCAAATGTTGGACCGACGCGTTTCAAAAGATGGTCTGACTGATAGAATGGATAAGCGTATGACCGGTATAATTACCTGGTATTATCGCATTTATCTTGCGGAACGTAAACAATTCTGCGTGTAAAGCAGATACGCCCGCAGGGGAGTAGTGTTAGAAACTTTACACTACTAGATCCAGCATAGAGAGTTGAAACAAAATGAAAAGGCATATTTATGCTAAACAAAAGCGATTGGTGAGAAAAATGAAGAAAAAGAAATGATACTGCCGTGGTGGCTAAAGGTGTGAGAGATCACACAAAAGAGCATGTTCAGACGTTCTGTGACAGTGATATAATTTAATACGATGTAATATAATATGATGTGATATAATATAATACGATATAGTATAATATGATATAATATAATATAATATAATATAATACAATATAATATAATATGATATAATATGATATAATATGATACGGTCTAATATAATACAATAATACAATGTGATATAATATTATGTGATATAATACAATACGATATAATATAATGTGATACAATATAATACAATCTAATATAATACAATAATATAACGTGATATAATATAATACGATATAATATAACGTGATATAATATAATATAATATAATATAATATAATACAATATAATACAATGTTATATAATATAATACGATATAAAATAATATGATATAACATAATGTGATATAATAATACAATATAATATAATACGATATAATGTAATACAATAATATAATGTGATATAATATAATACAATATAATATAATGTAATATAATATAATATGGTATATTCTTCGTGGACCAAGAAGAAGAAAAGTATAGACATCCTTCACGATCTGAAAATCGAGGAAAACTGGCTCATAAACAATATCATGTCCCGGAAACTGAAATATTTTGGCCACATTAAACGCCATAGTGGCTTAGAGAAAGCAGTGATGGAGGGTATGGTACCTGGAAGGCGAGGCAGGGGCCGACCAAGACGACGGTGGACACAGGACATTGAAGACACCTTGAACATGACATTGGAGGAGGCAGGAGGGCTGGCTACAGATCGAGAATCTTTCAGGCGGGCTGTAATGAGAGCGACGTTCTGCAAAGGACATGCTACTTGATGATGATGATGATATTATAATGTGATACAATATAATGTGATACAATATAATATAATGTGAAATAATATAATATGGTATGATATAATGTGATGTAATTAAATACGTTATAATATAATATTACATAATATAATATGATATAATATTATAATAAGATATAATATAATACGCTATAATATAATACGATATAATGTAATACAGTATAATATAATGTGATGTAAAATAATACATTATAAAAATTTTATACAATATAATATCGTGGTATAATGTGATATAATGTAATACTATATAATATAATGCAATATAATACGGTATAATATAATGTGATATAAAATAATACGATGTGATATAATGCGTTATGATAGGAAACTCTTTATGGAGTAATACAACAGGAAGCAATCTGATCATCAGAAGGGGTCCCCCCGTTCGACAAGTGTTTCGGCCCGATTTACCCCTTTACACTCTAAGGGGGGCGGGCCCACGTGGGTCATTGTCGTAAATTTATTTTGAGGAAAGAGTCTTAGAAATAGTAGTCCGGTTTAGAGTGTAGAATGATGGTGAAAAAACTCAGTGATAGAAATGTAGAGATTAAATAGTTGCTTCACAGAGTGCTGGAGGAGAGTAAAGACAGACTTATTTACGACAAATCGTTTCTCTCAATCTACTCTTCAGGCTCATACTGGTCAAACAATTATTTGCAAGTTTCCAGACACGCATCTGCTCTCACACCGATTTGGTGCTTCAGACACACAGACGACGTGGATACAACTATCTTAAACAAATAGGGGAAATTTTATGGGCTTTAGGTAGTCCAACACAATAACGATTAAGTTTATGTTGTTTATTAAAGTTAAAAAGACAATCACTAAAATAATCATTTGTTTACAGCAAGAATTATCAAAATTACAGAAAAATGCAAATAACAAGGTAGGGAGGGGGGTGAAGAAGATTGGTATCGACTAAGCCCGTCCCGCTTATTAGACAAAGATAAACCCAGTCCAAAGATAGATAGTTATCAGGAACATAGGTAAGTAAAGTTAATTACTCTGAAAAGAGATGTTACAAAATTAGGTATGGGTGGTAGAAAGAATCCTGTTCTTCCCAATTGTTCTTCCCTTTACTAAGCAAATGAAAAGGAGGGGGTTTTAAACAGAGTTAACAAAACTATCCCACTTAAAAGAACAATGCCGGGGATACAGAAAATGTATTACCCGGTAAGCAAGTTAAAAAAATGGGTTACAAAAGAAGATTAAATTTCATGTCATTCACACACGCGCTAGTAAAGGCCTTCACTCATCTTGCTCTCACTTACCGATTGTGAAAAAATCTGGCACTCCATAGAATAACACAACAGCAGTTACACCTCAAACTAAATGTATGAGTGTTAGTTCAATTTCCAGCCCCAGATTAGCGGGTAGGCGGTCAGCACATAAAAAGATCCCGTAATCGCTGAAAAATGAATCTGTATTTGTGTCTCTTTTCTTAATAACAGTTTCTATGGGAGGGCACGGTCTCTGATACCGGGGTGGGGAAGGTGTGGTCTATTTGACTTTGCCGCTGATAATAAAAATTCTTACGCGTGCTGATACACTTTATCCGTGAGGTAGGTTAAAGTCCAGGGAGAAAACTAGTCACATCACTGTTCGGTAAATATGTATACTCTCTCTGTGTCAGTAAACTAACAAAAGCTCGGGCCAGTGTTCTTCTTCTCGTTACGACTTAATTGGCTTGATGGTGGGTTAAATTTGTTTTTGGGTGTGCTTTCTTTGCTATACGTTAGATAGCGGAATTCCAAACATAGAATCGCCTCAAAGATTAAAAATTTACACAGTCTCAACAAGTTCTGCGTCAGGGGAACTCTACACACTGTTTATGCTTTGCTTTGCTTAGATTGATTTGCTTTATTGCTTTCTTAATGCTGGGATCGCACAGGTTACGATCACTCTGTATGAAAGAAAAAAAAAGACATGTAATATACCGAAAACAAATAACCTTCTAAAGCGCGATGAATTTAAATAATTTTAAGACGTATTTATTAAATATAGGACTTAACTAAATTTATTAATTATAAATTCCTTCGCGACTTAAAAAATTAATTTAAGCATTTAACATCTATTATCTTTTAGAAATAATATAGCAGGTATATCATTACATTTACAACTGGAACTATTGAGACGGTTTAATTTAATAGATTTAAATTGACACAAAATCCAGTGAAATAGAATGAATGAACTAGACCACTGATCACTTTACACAATATATATATATTACCGCTTTGCACAGAAATAGAATTCACTGCCAATATGTATAAAAATCCATGGGATAATCTAGCATGATTTCAAATATAGCTAGTGCTTCTGTTAAGTTCTGGCCAGCGAGTGATAAAGTGTATTTCTACGTGGTCTGTATATATCTAGAATGAAATGAAAGATGAGTGGGACATGAGAAACTTGACAGCTTTTTAGATCTCAGAAGACTTTTGGGGATCTGACCGCCAGACTAAAAGGAGAAGCCGCCCCTTGCCTCTCGTATCTTCGCTCGCTGCTTGCGTCGGCTTTCCCCGTTCGCTCCCACTGCGATCGGTTCCGTGTTTAACACCGAGATGCGAAATCGTTTCAGGGATCACTACTGTCTTTGATCGTGGCGCTAAAAAAATTTCCTGAAATCCCCAGTCCGTTTCTTTTGATCGTTGTGAACGCTGCTATCTGTTTGATTCTGCGCCCGCCCCCCTCTGGGCCAAGTTAATGAAAAATAATAAAAAAAAATAAATTGCTAAGAGATGACCACCGGGGGCTGATTTAATCTCTCCTTAAATCAATGCGATGACCAGAATGAACGGTAATAAACTGTCCACATATCAAAGCCAAAACAAAAAATCTGCGTGGAAAAGGTTGAAAAGCTAAAAATGAGTTTAGGTGAAAAGAAAAATTCCGTTTGAACGAAAAAATTACAAATTTCGGGGGCATGAAAAAATCCAAGGGGTCGTTACGAAGAGTTCGTATCATCTCAAATAAACACTTCAAACCGATGTTATGAGAGGGTTCTCACCAAAATTAAAAACAAACCGGTTTCAGGACGGAAAAACAAAAAAAAAAAAAAAAAAAACAGTCATGCCTCCCAAGCGTCTCAGCCTCCTGTTGTCTTGTATCGAAAATGAAAAAAATCACTTATGGTAAAACAAAAAAAATCCACAAACTAATTACGCCAGCAGTGTAATCCAAAAATTTGAAAAAAAAAGAAACAAAAGAATAAAAGAAAAAATTCCGTTCGTTCCGTCGCAAATCACAAAAAAGGAAACAAACTGAGTAAACCAAAATAACCGAAGCCGAAAAAGTCTAGCCAAAAAAGAAAAAAAAAAAAAATTCTGTGCCGGACACCCCTTATAAAAAAACGCCGCCTGTTGCCCCTCAGTCACAGCCCTTTCAACTAAATAAAAAAAAAAATCAGCGTAAAAAAAAAAAAAAAAATTTTGGTGTTTTCTGTACCGCAGCGTTTAAAAACGATTTTCCATATTAATTGGGTTGTTCCACAGCCAGCATGATGCCTCAAAAATTTCACATAAGCCTCTTCAGTAACAAAAACCCTTGTTTTCGATTTGTCCCCTAAAAATAACAGTTTCAATAAAATACACTGATAAAACAAAAAAATAAACCCTCTTGCGCCCACTTAAAACAGCCATAAAAACCTTGCAGTGAAAACAAAATCGTTTCTCAGATCAAAAAACGGGTGCTTTGGCCAAGAACACTATACTTGGCCGCTTTGAAAAAATGTTTAAAATTGTCTAATCTGGATTCAAATGGCACGGTCAGTTCAAAAAGTATGAAAAAATAAAAGATGAAATAAAAAAAAAAAAAATAAAAATAAAAAACAAATGATACGATATAATATAATTTGATATAATATAATACAATTTAAATAAAATACAGAAATTAAAAAAAAAAAAATGATATAATATGATAAAAAACAGGGTTTACAATACAAAAAACAATGCAATTTGTAATGTAAAATAAAAAACATAAATAGCATTATAAATAATATAAATACCATAACATAAATATGTAAACAAAATAAAATAAAATTAACATATATTTAACAATAATATAATAAAAGATAACATAAGATAACATAACATAATATAACATAACATAGCATAACATAACATAGTATAGTATAATATAATATAGTATAATATAATATACAATAACAAAATATAACATAATACAACAATGAAATGTAACGTAATGTAATGTTGTGTAATGTAATGTAATATAATGTAAGTATAGTTTTGATAGATACTAAGTCCTGAAAAGGTCTAATAGTATCTACCTGCTAGCATGATCAAGCCTTGAAAAGGACTGCCAGCGTTGGCCGTATCTCCTCAGCGATCATCGGCTGACAGACCTGTTGCTTTTTATGTCACGTGGTTTAGGTTGCTACTCCTCTTGAGAGTGTATATTCCTGTTAATGTTCTTTTGGTGCGTCATATTCCAGTAATTCTTTTACTTTCGGGCAAGATTTCTTCTTGTTTTTCTTCGATCGCTCTCAAATAACCACATTTATCTCTCATATAGCTGTAAGTCTGGCTTATTCTTCTCTCGTCACCATATAGTTTCTCCCTCAACTGGGTTAAAGGAAGGCCATGCCTACATATATATATATATATATATATATATATATATATATATATAATATTTATATATATTATTATATATTTATAATATATATTTATATATATATACATGTTATATATATATATATATATTACCATATGAATATTAATATGTGAAAATAGCTAGTGGATGTCGAAGTCATTTGATGCTGGCAACCTCAGCGTATAGAATGATGGTTTCATGAACCACCACTGCATGGGCTGGTGATTGCTTTATTGCTAGTTTCTTAAAGAGAACTAAAAGCATAAAGTAGTTCCAGGTTCCATATGGAGCAGGGAGGGAAAGATGAAAGAAATGATGTACATTTTAATTATAATACTTACAGTTTCAAGCCAGTGTAAATGTCTATGTAAACATATTCGCTTTAAAATTAATGAAAGTTTCAAACCTTTCAAATCAGTGTAAACATGAATGAAAACATATTCAATTTATATTGTGGACACCTTTCAATCAGTGGAAATGTAAATGTAAACATATTCTATCTGTACTATTAACCTTTTCATTTGAATGTAATGTAAAGCTGAAGCTATTCTATTTAAATTTAAAGAAAGTTTTATCCCGAGGGATTAAATTAAATTAAATTTAATTTAATTCTCATTCTGAGTAACCGAGAATAAGAATGGGGACACATAACTATGTGTCGGAAAACGCAATACTCAGGAGAGCATTTCGTTTCTATTCTGTATCATAGTTATTGGTGGTACCAGCAGAAAGTACTATCTCTGGAACAAGAAGGGAACAGTGGCCTAAGCTTTAAGACGAAGGGCCAACTTTGTAGACTCTCCCTGACATTTCTGGGAAACGAGCTACACTCAACACCCCTGACCAGCGACGAGCGTGAAGCATAGTAAAAAGAACCAAATCATCAGAAGGAACAGAACCGTCATTGGCAGTTAAGTTCAATATATAAGCTGCCAAAGTGAACTTTCTTCATAAGAATTCTATCATCAATCAATGATGAATCCTTTCTGTTAAACTATTCAATTATTTTCAAACTATTAAAACTTAAGTGATTATTAAATTTTGTTATTTGTAATTTTACAAATTTAACTTCGATTTAATCCTTTTAAATGTATGGCATGTGTTGCGCACATATTCTTTGGTGGCACGGATTACGCATACAAATGTAAAATGTTTTAATTGTCTGATAAAGATATATTCATCTTTGAATGCATGTTTTGGTCTTGAGGGACGGAACTCAGATTAGGCAATAAGTAGTCATTCTGTGAGTTATCGCTCTTTGTAGCGTTCTTAAAAATGGAACTCGGCGGAGGAATTTAGACTTACTTGAATCTATTCTGTGTTTGGTTAGGAATAGATTGTTCTTGCTTCAGAATGTCTATGGCCCGAATCTATGTGTGGTTCTTGTCTATGTAGGACGAGTATGTCTTATATCTTGATATCTTAGTATGTTTAAGTGGAACTATTTTTTCTTGTACTGTACTTTAGGGGGTCAGGTGTTTTCGGCGGATGAAGATACGTTAGAGTGTCCTTCGGTTGTAAAAGCCTATGGCGGGAAGTCATGTCGTAGAGCTGCCCAAGAGTTTGTGATCTCTTCAATTTATCCTGGGGACGAAGGTAGTTTCTTCCAGGATTCTTTAGTCTATGAGTTCCCCAGTTGTGATTCTATAACGCCGGGAGAGCGTTTGTGCTTGCTAGTGTATTCTTATGTCAAGGTAAACGTACTTTTGCTGACTTCTTTCATTCCTAGGCTTAAGATGGGCAGACGTTTACATGAATTTACCTATGAATATGTCGGGACGACATATTATCTAGCAGCACTAAATATGTTTATATGCAGCAACTATGAGGACAGAATGTGCTGATCCTTGTAGAATCATTTATTGTTGAAGATTGAAGATTTGGCTATACATCCGGATAGTGAGTGATGCTCAACCGGGAACCAGCAGCCATTGTGGAATTCGATTGATTTTGGAATTCTACTTATTGCAAATCATCAAGCAGAGAACGGGAATGTTTCCTTATTATCAGGTGATGATTGAGAGATCACTATTATAAAGAAAACCCAATACCAGTGGGTTAACATTATCTTCACAGAGATTTGCTGTAATTTACCTAAAGGAATCTTCGCTAGAAAGAGGTCCTGTTTAGGAGTCAAGTTTGAACAGTATTGCTTAATTGACATGCTCGGTCAGTAAGGTCTACTGACTGTATTTATAAACAATGGAAATCTAGGTGTTTACAGATGTTCCATTGCAAGATTATTCTACATGAATGCTAATTTATGACGGTAGTCCATTGATCAACACTATGGTGTTTATGTCGACTTATGTTCCTGTAACTGTACCCATTCTGTCAAGTGTGTGCGTCAAATTAAACTATTGAAATGTCTACAGTAGTCTGCATCAGTAACTTCTAGATACGCATGAATGAGTGTTTGAACCTTCAGTCAACTCCACAGAACAGTCTACACATTCGCGCATTGACATTTACTGTAACACTCATTGTCAACACTGTATTCTTGTCAGGGCCTCATTGTGTCCTAGGACAAGGTGACATGTATACCTGACACTGTGCTCGGTTGTTTGAGTTGACTATTAAGTCCCAGTACATCTTTACAACGTACATTGACAAAACACAGTATACAGCATCCAAAAATACCAGCCTTTATTATTACCACAAGAAAGAAAAGGCGTTTATCAATGTGATGGCTGCTCTGAGGTATACACAGTTACGATGATGGAAAAAACGAGGATTATCACATGTTTTTCTCAGTCAATTTACTACCCACACTCTGAACACAGCTATACCAAAATAATAAGAATGCCACGGAGTAAATCAGAGGTGGGGGGCTTAACGAGCTAAAATTAATCATTGCTTAATTTTTCACAAAAGTTGTCTGCAGATTCTAGAATTAACGTGCTCAGCGAAAGCAGCATTGTTTTCGTTTATCTGAATATCTTGTGAAACTGCCTTGAGATAGAAGTGTTATTACCCTTCTATCTGCATCTCTGCCAAGAGTAATCTTGTGCTAGGAAAAAGAAACACGCTAAAGTAGGAGAAAGAAACACGTTAAGGTAGGAGAAAGAAACACGTTAACGTAGGAGAAAGAAACACGTTAAGGTAGGAAAAAGAAACACGCTAAAAAAGGAGAAAGAAACACGTTAAAGTAGGAGAAAGAAACACGTTAAGGTAGGAGAAAGAAACACGTTAAAGTAGGAGAAAGAAACACGTTAAAGGAGAAAGAAAACACGTTAATGTAGGAGAAAGAAACACGTTAAAGTAGGAGAAAGAAACACGTTAAAGTAGGAGAAAGAGAAAACACGTTAAAGGTAGGAAAAAGAAACACGCTAAAGTAGGAGAAAGAAACACGTTAAGGTAGGAGAAAGAAACACGTTAAGGTAGGAAAAAGAAACACGCTAAAGTAAGGTTAAGGTAGGAGAAAGAAACACGTTAAGGTAGGAGAAAGAAACACGTTAAGGTAGGAGAAAGAAACACGTTAAGGTAGGAGAAAGAAACACGTTAAAGTAGGAGAAAGAAACACGTTAAGGTAGGAGAAAGAAACACGTTAAGGTAGGAGAAAGAAACACGTTAAGGTAGGAGAAAGAAACACGTTAAAGTAGGAGAAAGAAACACGTTAAGGTAGGAGAAAGAAACACGTTAAGGTAGGAGAAAGAAACACGTTAAGGTAGGAGAAAGAAACACGTTAAAGTAGGAGAAAGAAACACGTTAAAGTAGGAGAAAGAAACACGTTAAGGTAGGAGAAAGAAACACGTTAAAGTAGGAGAAAGAAACACGTTAAAGTAGGAGAAAGAAACACGTTAAGGTAGGAGAAAGAAACACGTTAAGGTAGGAGAAAGAAACACGTTAAAGTAGGAGAAAGAAACACGTTAAAGTAGGAGAAAGAAACACGTTAAAGTAGGAGAAAGAAACACGTTAAAGTAGGAGAAAGAAACACGTTAAGGTAGGAGAAAGAAACACGTTAAAGTAGGAGAAAGAAACACGTTAAAGTAGGAGAAAGAAACACGTTAAGGTAGGAGAAAGAAACACGTTAAAGTAGGAGAAAGAAACACGTTAAGGTAGGAGAAAGAAACACGTTAAGGTAGGAGAAAGAAACACGTTAAAGTAGGAGAAAGAAACACGTTAAGGTAGGAGAAAGAAACACGTTAAAGTAGGAGAAAGAAACGCGTTAAGGTAGGAAAAAGAAACACGTTAAGGTAGGAGAAAGAAACACGTTAAAGTAGGAGAAAGAAACACGTTAAAGTAGGAGAAAGAAACACGTTAAAGTAGGAGAAAGAAACACGTTAAGGTAGGAGAAAGAAACACGTTAAAGTAGGAGAAAGAAACACGTTAAGGTAGGAAAAAGAAACACGTTAAGGTAGGAGAAAGAAACACGTTAAAGTAGGAGAAAGAAACACGTTAAAGTAGGAGAAAGAAACACGTTAAGGTAGGAGAAAAAAACAAGACAGTGATCATATTATAAATGATGATGATTTTGATGATGATAATAATAGTAATAATAATAACTATCTTTAAGGTGTTAGTAGAATATAAAAATCATAATATTCTCATTGAGGGCTCTCTAAAAGCTTTTTCAAATACCTTATTTTAAAATATGTACTTTTAAAATTTTATTATTATTGATTTTAAAAATTGATCAGGGAACAGCTGTGGGCGAAGTCAGAGAGACTGAGAAAAAAAGCTGAAGAGAGATTCATCAAGAGAGAAATACAGTTGTATTACACCATCATCATCACCATCATCATTATCATCATCATCATTATTATCATCGATACCTTTTAGCTCCACATGGAGCACCGGTGCTCAACAACCATATACCAAGCCTTCCTGTCCTGTGGCATCCTTCCCAGGTGTTTCCATATCTCTTAGTGGGTTCTGTAGCAACTTGTTCTACATGATGAGATTACCAGCGTCTTGCACAACCTCACATTAAACGTCTTTTACGACATGCCTGAGGAAGGATTAGTCATCTTCTTTCTCTACCTCCTCAGAAACTGCACGAAAACTGTACGGGGACACACATAATACAGCGTTTATATATCAAATAAAGGGAGAATAAAACATTTAAAAGGGACATCGATAAAGGGAGAATAAAACATTTAAAAGTGACATCGATAAAGGGAGAATAAAACATTTAAAAATAATATTTCCCCCACCATATTAGTACGAGAAGTAAAATTTAAAAAAAAACTAACTATACTTGAGACAAAGTCAACAGACGTCCAGGTGGTTCATTTAAGATGATGTAAATTACAATGAAAAAAAAAATATTGGAAAAGATACAATGGATCAAATCATAAAAACCCCTAAAAACTAACAGGACAAAGAGAGATTAGCCTTCGGGGTGGCTAAGAATTCTAAATGCACGGGGTTCGATTCCCAGTAGAGGGGATATGATTTATGGACATTTTTTTCAGACTCAGTGGTCCTAATGATGTCATACTCCCCGCTGTTCTCATGGGTAGTGAGATCGGATGCCTATTGAAAAAATAGGAAGTCCCGTGTGCAAGTTGCGCTCGTTAAAAATCCCACGGCAGTTGGAAATCGTAAAGAGTAGGCCGAAAGGCCGCTGCCCTGGCAAAAATTTAGAAACCTACCCACACAAAAATATTTATAGACTGTGTGATTCCTATATAGACACATATTAGGATTCTCGCCGGTGCTACAGAGTTCGTGCTCTGTGCTGAGATCCTCCTTGTGTGATCTAAGGAAGGAGATCAGAGCACTGATGGAGTTGTCCGTGTGCAATGAAGATAGTCCTTAAAACCAAACCAAACACGGATGGGAGCACACCATAACACTACAGACATTAGGTAACGCCACAAGAAACGGCAGAGAAATTGCAGCAGAAAAGAACAAACACAAGAAAAACATTCAATGTAATATGCCAATAGAATATAGAACATTATATACCAAAACTATAACCCGCATGGGCTTGTGCACAAGACATATACTATATAGTTTTCCTGTCTTCTTCTTCTTCTTCCGTCCTTAGCCACCGACCGTCAAAGCAGTCAGTGGCCATTACGCCTAGTGGCGTCTTAGGGCAACAGCAAATAGGTTTTCTTTGCCATTGTTTCCCATCACGCCTATTGGCGTCTTTAGGGCAACGGCAAATCAATCCATTTGCTGTTGTTTCCGTAATCGAAGTGACTGGCAAACGGGTGATCAGCCCGTTGGAATAGTTTTCCTGTGCATGGACCAAAAACCAAACCGAAAACCAAACCAGACGTCATTACCAAATAGGGTTTCCCCACTAAGGACTACCAACAGTACAAACTGTGCCTTGCGCTCTCGCCATCTTGGTTCATGTCTTTGGTGCAGGCAATTTTACAGCCGCGACTGCTGCTTCTGTGGACTGGGGGGGAGTCGATACAGCCACAACCGATAATCCGCTATTTCAATGCCGCGCGTGAAACAAGGGGAGCGTTATCAGCGGCTCCCACCTTGCCATGAAAATCGTGGCTTTGAATAAATAGAAATCCGGCTGCCGGAAATTTACATGTCCCATTTCCAGAAAGGATAGGGTGAAAGGGGAAGGAGTGTTGGAAAAGAAACAGAGTCTGTCACTCCATTGATCATTACCGTTTGCTGTCACGAGCACGTTCAATCCGGTCCTTCAGGAGTTAAAATTATGGTGGTTCCCCCCCCCCCCCTCCCTCCCTCTCCTGTCTCGTACCTCGCATTTGTCCCCAATCCCTGGCGCCCAATTCTTTTGATTATATTGGAATTTTACAGCGCGGTGGAATGACTTTACTCCACAACTGTCGGGTACATGAGAGGAGCTAGGTGACAGCGTGGTGGAATGACTTTACTCCACAACTGTCGGCTACATGAGAGGAGCTAGGAGACAGCGTGGTGGAATGACTTTACTCCACAACTGTCGGCTACATGAGAGGAGCTAGGTGACAGCGTGGTGGAATGACTTTACTCCACAACTGTCGGCTACATGAGAGGAGCTAGGTGACAGCGTGATGGAATGACTTTACTCCACAACTGTCGGCTACATGAGACGAGCTAGGTGACAGTGTGGTGAAATAACTTTACTCCACAACTGTCGGCTACATGAGAGGAGCTAGGAGACAGCGTGGTGGAATGACTTTACTCCACAACCGTCGGCTACATGAGAGGAGCTAGGTGACAGCGTGGTGGAATGACTTTACTCCACAACCGTCGGCTACATGAGAGGAGCTAGGTGACAGCGTGGTGGAATGACTTTACTCCACAACTGTCGGCTACATGAGAGGAGCTAGGAGACAGCGTGGTGGAATGACTTTACTCCACAACTGTCGGCTACATGAGAGGAGCTAGGTGACAGTGTGGTGGAATGACTTTACTCCACAACTGTCGGCTACATGAGAGGAGCTAGGAGACAGCGTGGTGGAATGACTTTACTCCACAACTGTCGGCTACATGAGAGGAGCTAGGAGACAGCGTGGTGAAATAACTTTACTCCACAACTGTCGGCTACATGAGAGGAGCTAGGTGACAGCGTGATGGAATGACTTTACTCCACAACTGTCGGCTACATGAGAGGAGCTAGGTGACAGCGTGGTGGAATGACTTTACTCCACAACTGTCGGCTACATGAGACGAGCTAGGTGACAGCGTGATGGAATGACTTTACTCCACAACTGTCGGCTACATGAGGAGCTAGGAGACAGCGTGGTGAAATAACTTTACTCCACAACTGTCGGCTACATGAGAGGAGCTAGGTGACAGCGTGATGGAATGACTTTACTCCACAACTGTCGGCTACATGAGAGGAGCTAGGTGACAGCGTGGTGGAATGACTTTACTCCACAACTGTCGGCTACATGAGACGAGCTAGGTGACAGCGTGGTGGAATGACTTTACTCCACAACTGTCGGCTACATGAGACGAGCTAGGTGACAGCGTGGCCTTCTCCAACCCAGTTGAGGGAGAAACTGTTTGGTGATGAGAGAAGCCTGAGACGGACTGCCAGCTTTGTAAGAGAGATAGATGTGGTTATCTGAGAACGAACAACGAAGAAGAAGAAAACATTCCATAACAAAAAAAGGGGAGGGGGGGGGGGGAGTATTATCACATCGTAATTGAAGCAATAGTATTACAATTACATTACACATATATCACAAAACGTTAAAGATTGCCTAGTATATATATATATACTTACTTACTTAGTCGTTCCTCTTCTACCGTGAGGTGTAGAGGTTTGTAAGAGAGAGCGCCGTACTATTCTATTGGCTGTCTTCCTCCTGGCTTGGTTCCATTCTAGTCCTCGGTCCTTCAAAGATTGTCTAATGTTGTCCTCAAAGCTGACTTTGGGTCGTCCTCGAGGTCTGGATCCCTGGCTCTTAGTTTCCCATGCTTGCCGTGGTAGCAGATCTTCTCCCATTCTGCAGACATGGCCAAACCATCTCAGTTGGGACTGTTCTACTTGGGTCTGCAGGGGTTGGGTTTTTAGGCCTTGACTGGTTGCGGGCCATGTCTCTTCTTGTTACTTGAACCACCTTCCTCAGATACCTCATTTCTGAGGTTTGGATCTGGCTTTTGTGGGTTGTAGTCATTGCCCATGACTCGCATCCATACGTCAAGACTGGGACATAGGTGTAGCGGTATACAGCCATCTTCGTCTTCTTTTAGTGGCCAACTCTTCTTTGATGCCTCTTTGATGATGAAAGTGCTAGAGTAGAAATAGTATTCTCTCCAGAATGTGTGAGGTCCCAGTGACAGAGAACTACACTGGTATCACTCGATAGTGAAAGTATTTGGACTGAAAATATTCAAAGAACAGTCAGACCTTACTGCGCCACCTCCGCTATGTGACCACCTGTGATATTAATAATTCACCCAAACTCAATTTCAACTATATTGAATGAATAAATCTGGTGAATACAATTTATATATCCTCTTTATTTACCTCTATCTAATTGTGGTGATTGTGTGTGACTACTGATAAAATTTATATTTACATACAAAACCAAATTGGTGGAATCAATTACAGTTTTCACAAGTTAAAAAACTAAAATGTCATTTCTTTAGAATCTTCCAATTTGTTGGGTAATAGACTTCTTCACTGTCTTATTCACTTTATAGCTTTCACTAGATTATCATGCAAATTGTCATCATAAAACTGCTTGACAGTTATCACTTCTTGGGTGCACGATTGTCACAAATATCACTCAACTTCTATGATAATCAGTGTTCATATGAGATGTACAGCTTCAGTAGGTCGTGATTCTACCAATCCAGACACTGCCGGGGCGATTAGCATTGATCATTGAGCAATTCTTGATCATGGACCTCTAACTTTTGGTTGACAAGTATGAACCTGCAGATAATTGTAAGATATGTGGCTATTTTGGATAATAATTACCACATTCCTATTGTAGGTGAGATGATTTTGTTTTCAGATGTATGCGTGCAAATGCATGATTATGTATCAGTGACAAGACAGGTGTCTACTGTGGAACATTTTATAAAATCAAATAATACAAAATAATATGTTCACACATATATGGTATGAGGTTATAGTATCCCCCTGCCTGACAAGTCAGCTCTGTAAAGTGCCGTAACTTGAAGACAGATTGGATAAGCCCTGATAATGACTGTTGGTAGTCCTGAAAAGAACTGTTATTAGTCCTGAAAAGGATTGTGCTAGCCCTGATAAGGACTCAGTCACGGTGGTTATATATCAGGTTCCAATCTTCAACAATCATACCAAGTAATCAATTAATATGCATGATACTTTCATGACATATAGATTAAACAAATCCTGAAATAAAAGTTGTAATTACTGTATTAATTTACATAGTAACTTTAAATACCCTCGCAGGATCTAATTAAGATCTGTAAAGACTGGCTTTTGTGGAGTAATAGAACTGCTTGGCTGCAAATAACAAGATATTGGCCTTTACACGTCTCTCTCTCTCCAGCCGTTGTCCTTCTGTCTTCTTCGCTGTACAAGTGAATTTGAAATTATTTTTTTGGGGAAGAATTTGAAATGTTGTTGTTGTTGTTGATTTCGTCTACTATGTTGCTGTAATACCCTGTTCAACCTGAAAGTTGGTTATAATTGGGGTATATAGGGTGTTTACT